>CAUYQV010021950.1:0-81361 GCA_963574575.1 Galagoides demidoff
CATCTCAAAAAAAAAAAAAAAAAAAAAAAAAGAGGGTAAATTGGCTTGGCGCCTGTGGCTCAAGTGGCTAAGGCGCTAGCCACATACACCTAAGGTGGCGGGTTTGAATCCAGTCTGGGGGCTCGGCGCCTGTGGCTCAATCGGCTAAGGCACCAGCCATGTACACCTAAGGTGGCAGGTTCGAATCCCCAGCCCGGGCCCACCAAACAACAATGATGGCTGCAACCAAAAAATGGCCAGGCGTTGTGGCAGGTGCCTGTGGTCCCAACTACTTGGGAGGCAGAGGCAGGAGACTTGCTTGAGCCCAGGAGATGGAGGTTGCTATGAGCTGTGATGCCATGGCACTCTACCCACGGGGATAGCTTGAGGCTCCATCTCAAAAAAAAAAAAGTCATTTTTTAGATTAAGAAAGATCCAATAAAATGTGGGAACATGAGGTAGAGTACCTACACCTTTGACAACATGACTGAAAAATGCTTTCTTGCTCTTCAGCCCCTCCTTGTTGTGTGTACTCCTACTTAACCCAAATCAAGACCCTCTCAAGATCACAAGTGACTGATACCCAGCTTATCAATTGAAACTACAGAGCTCCATGGTGCAACCAAATATTCAAATGCTTTCCAACAAAAAGCAGACACAACAAAGTCATTAAAAGCTTAGCTAATTTTAACATTCATAGTTTTCATCTTTTGTAATCATTATACCGTGTTTAGATTTTTACAAAATAATGTGTATTTTTAAATATCCATTTGAAGTTTCTTAAATGTGGCCTTATTTGATTATAGTTAAGTTAATGTGACCTTCCAGCATGAAAAGGTTCCCTACCCCTGATCCAGGCCAAGACATTGCTCTTTGCAATCTATACCAGGAAGTCTTTTACTCGGAGCTTTATGGGATGGCGAATTATGGGATTTTTCAGAACTCCCTTTATCTTCTGAATATTTGGAAGCAATATCGTTTCCTTTGGACCAAGCAACTTCTCAAGACTCTTACTAAGAGAACTGGGAATTGAGGAGACCTGGAAAAGACACTGAATATAGTATTTTGCTAAGAAGGACAAACGAGTCTTAAGTGATTAGTTGAAAAAAGCAGAGGAAAGGGCTGGATTTGTTTTCCACCCCGCTGTAGTGACTGACATAACCTACATTTCCATTCAACTATGTCTGAAGTAAACATTCTGAAGTTGCTTTTTAAGGAAGTTTAAGCTAATGAGGGAGAACTTGATTAAAGTGTCAGGTTTTGCAAAGGGTGGTTATATATTTAGACTTTCCCCTGTGTGTTTTTCACCTAATCAATTGTACCTAATATTTTTAAAACATTTGACAAAGTTGTTTGTAAGTATAAAACAAATGCTGCAAAACAGTGTGATAAGTATCCTGATAAAAATAAACCCAGACAACCGGAGAGCAGAGAGGAAGGGAGAGGCCACGGAAGGCTTCCTAGATAAGCTGATGCTTTTATGCAGTTGAATAGGTAATAGGCAGGCATGTGGCCTTCCTGACATTCCAGATAAGGGAAGCCACATTGGTAAGGAAAAGAGGCGAGGCTCCTTGACAGAAATTTCCATAGATCAGTTTGACTTTCTTGAGAAAACTTCCCAAAGACTTCAGGTTGTGTTAATCTGGTTTTCTGTTTTGTTTTGTTTTTTGCTTTTGTTTTAAAGATTGAATTTATTTTTAAAGTCCTCATGTAATCCAGTCAGGCAAGAATAAATCTTTTAATAATGAACTTTTTTTTTTAACACCTATCTTTTTTTCTTGGGATGACAATAGTATCACTATGATAGTATTACGTTTCCTTATTTTTATTAAAATAAGCTCTGTTCAAGACTATTACTGGCAAATCTTGATTTCTGTTACGGGGCTAAGGCCAGATGAAACATGATACATTAGAACTATGTTCTGATTTCCTATAAACTGTGGACTGATCTGGTACAAAGAGGAAACTAATGAGGTGGCAGAGGGAATGGATACTTACATGCATGAAGTTCTTGGGAAGGAGGGAGAGGTCAGCGGATAGAGACACAGATTATTCATTCTTGGTGGTTGAAGGGAAGGTGAAGCGATTACACGCATGTTTTGTACCTTGGCCAGTTCAGTGGAGGCAAGGAGAAGGAATTCCTACTTCGTTGCTTTGAAATCCATTTACAACTTTAAGGCAAGGTCATCTGTTGAGAATGAGGGGAGCAAAAGGGAAGCAAAACATTTGATAAAGAAGGTAATGCATGCAAAAGTCACGTTAGAGAAGGAGAAAGAAACCCTGCGAGGAATCTGGAGTGACTAGTGAGGTTACCAAGCAGGACTGGGCATACATTAAAGTGAGACAATGCACAGCACTGTGTGCTTTGCGAAGCCCATGCAGGGCTGCTCAGCTGCAGGAATGGGTGAGTGGACATGTGGTTTGTCCAGTGCTGGTGTTGACCAGGTATAGAGGAGTAAAGGAATTAGAGATGCTCGCAGAGAAAATGAGAACAGGTGGTAGGCGATGGATAGGGCTGAATAAACGTCTGGTAAATGGATGAATAACACAGGGTAGTAAGGAAATCAAAGTGAAAATGTGCATCATTATTGAGTTTCTTGTCCTTTATATAAATGTATCCTTTCTACTGCTGTTGCACGTGGGTAATCTACATTGCCTGGAGCTCGGTGTTCTCAGCTGCCCCCTCGCAGTGTGTACTGGGGAAAGATGCAGACCTCCTCTGGGTGGAAGTAACCAAGGAGACCAAAATGAGTCCTGCAAAAGGCTTGAGTGACATTTCCACAGATGCAATCCTAGTTTCTAAGATAGTTATATAAATTATAGGTTGGGAGGGTCAGAAGGCCGATTTCCAAAATGCCTCAGAGGTAGAGTGGTGGTGGGGAACAGGGGATGAGGGAGGAGGATGAGATGTAGCGAGGACTCAGAGTGGGCTCTCACCCCCTTTTGTTTCTTTCCACTGCATGTGGGATCTCAGAGAAATCCGTCTGCTGCTGCTCCTCTGTCCCCGTGACCCTGCCAGGGCATTTTAACCATAGATTCCTTTCAGCTGGTACCTCACGGTGGGAAACAACTAAGATACCAGATTCCTCTTGAGTCTAAGATTTGTTAATGGACTTCTGCAATCATCATTACATTTTAGTATTCTCATTTGGTTAGTTTGTTTTCCTCCCCCATTAGATATTTTTAAAATGCCCTTCTGCTCACAGGATACTCACAAATGAACAGAGCAAACACAGGCATCTGTGTCTCCATTTAGAAGTATCACATGTGAAAGGAGGATGCCTCTTGCCCGGGGCCCCTTTTGATTCCACTTAGCCTGACTACTGAACTGGCAAGTGCAGGTAACAGCTTTCCTGCAGAAGCTCTGAGCACCGTGACTGCGCAGTGACAGCTGTGGTCGGAGGGCCCTAAGCTGTCACACAAACACATTTGCTGTTCCCAATGAAATGGTTTGTGAATTAGGCTTGTCGAGGCCAGAAAGAGAAAGCTAAAAGGTGCTTTAATTTATGGTCTTCAAGTATATGCAAGTACATATGTGTGTGTGTGTGTGTGTGTGTGTGTTTCTTCCAAAGTAGAATGAAAGCCTCAGGGCCTGCACTGAACTATGAAGCAGTAAACTCCGAATAGGAGATGTTTCCACTGGCACGAGAAAGCCCCTCCTGCCCACTATGGCTATGGGACACTCGCAAGTGCTCCTGAGCAGTTTGGCCAGTAATTCTGACTCTGGACATGGCATATGTGTGCTCCGTAAGCTAAGTTTTGACTCTTCTGGGTGCAGGAAGCAGGTCACACACTCTCTCTGGGTGCCTCACAGGGCCCCTTTCCAAGAGCACTCAACACTGAGGGCAACGTCAACTTAGAAGGCACTTGTCTGTTCCTGCTGGAACGCACGCCCACCTCTGTCCATCCAGCACTATGGACTTGTCTCTTAGGAGAGGGGTGCAGGAGCCCAGCTTTATTTAAATGTATTCCATGCATCATTCCCCACAGAGGAAAAAACTGAGATTCAGACATGAAACAATTCGCTCAAGGCCTCTGACCAGCCTGACTCAAACACCAGCCTCCTCCAGTGGGCAGCACATTTCTGAAGCCTTCATAATTCACAGCCTCTTGCTTCTCAGAGACTCTAACTGGCCTATTCTAGCTTGATGGCAGCTTTATTTAGGTGATAATAGAAGAGCCCTGGGCTTTATGGGGTGATAATCCAAGCCTTGTGTGGATAACTATTCTTTTACATTGAGTGGTTTATCCTTCTGATAAAAAGTGTAGATTACTATTCTGAAAACTGCAGTTTCCCTTCATTCTTGCATTAGATGAAGACACTTGCATACTTACTTCTAGTAGAGGCCTTAAAAGGAATCCCAAATTGAGTTGAGCAAACCCATCTACCAGCTAAAGCCAAGTACAGCACTGTGTGTTGGCTGGGATCACTTGCAATTGTTGAGATTTCCTCTTTTTCCTTTTATTTGAATGTTTAACGGGGTATACTATTTTTGGAAAGTTACTGTATACATTAATTGCCATGTGACAATGTCATCACACACTCAGCATTCAGGTAAAACTTATCATCTCACAGTTTCCATGGGTTGGGAGTCCTAGGACAGCTTAGTCAGACTCTCTGCAAGGCTAGGAGCAAAGTGGCAGCTGGGGCTGTGCTCTCATCCGGAGTTTTGACTGAAGAACAAGCTGCTTTGGAACTCACCTGGTTGTTGGCAGAATTCAGGACTGTTGTTGTGGGACTGAGGGCCTTGCCTTCTCACCCACTTTCTATGGGTTGGGGGCCACTTTCACCCCCTACAGGCTTCCTGTGGTTACCTGTCATAGGAGCTTCCCCACATGGCCATTTGTTTCCTGAAAGTCAGCAAGCAAGCGAGAAGCTTGCACAAGTGAAGCGAGCATTGCAGTTTTACGTAACCGAACCATCCACTCCCATCACATCAGCACATACATCCCATCCCCTTTGCCACATTCTTTCACCAACCAGAGTGGGGAAGGGGGGCAAACCAGTGTGAAATTGGTAGGGATTGAGAAAAATGTAGCAGGAGAGAAGACACAGAGACACAAGATGGGAGTGGGAAGTCTGACTGAACTGATGGTTGCAGCCAGCACCAAAGCACAAAATCAGCTTTATTGTGTAGTATCTGTGCAGAGTTTGTCTACAGGGAAGTAGCATAGACAATATGGGGATGTAGCATAGACAAAAGACATATCTTTGGTCTTACAGTATGATTGGAAAATGTAAATGACTTTAATAAAGACAAATCATCCTGTTAAGGGTATCTACTCAACTTTGTTCACATATGATAAGAAGTAAGAAGGGAAAGATCCCAAGGATCTCTGCATAGTTCCTAAAAATTAACTAGGCAAAGAAAGAGCTACATGACTTCTGGCAGCAGGAGCATGAAGAAAGGAGTATGGTTGTTTTGGGAAAAGAAGAGAAGCAGTTGGGGGTTCATTCCCTGAGTGTTCCCCAGGCTGTGGGGGCCCTGCAGCCTCACAGCCAGCTCTCCACAACATTCTATTGGTCAAAGCAAATCCCAGGTCCTGCCCACCTGAAGGGATGAGAGAGTACAAGGGTAATAAACCAGGAGGCAGGAATCTCTTCAGGGGCCGCCTTGAAGGTCTGCCCGCCACAATCTGTAAGAACCTGGTAACAGCACCTGCCAATAGAGGGCCCAGAGAACAGGGTGGGCAGAGACTTACTTTTATTCTTTTTCACACTTATTATTTTTGTCCAGTGTATTTGCTACTTTTTTATTAAATTGAAATACACACCAGAAGCTAAACAATGAATAAACAAAAAAATTCTTATAAAATTTTAATAAACAGTTAAGAAAATAAAATACAAGATGGAGGACACAGTATTTTGTCCCCTCTGCAAAGGCCATTGTAACACTCTGACTTCAGTACTATATGTGCTCAGAGCCAGGGCCTGGCCAAGATTCAAGTATAACTTCACTTATATGTCAGATTCAAGGAGTTTTTTATGACAATTTTAAGACTGTGTAAAGAAAGGTTTTTAATCTCTTAAAAATCCTTGTTATTGCATATTTAGTTAAATGGAAAGGACATATTGTGAAAAGTGGTCCATTTATATTAAAGAGAAAATTGGATGAATTCCATTCGTAGTACAGATGAGGGAATGGACTGCAAGGACCCTGGTACGTGTGCACACAGATGTGTAAAGAAACCGTAAGATTTGGGAACAAACAGCTGTAAGATCTCACGAATGACCCCCCCCCCCATGGTCCATGGACCACCAACATGGGCATCACCTTGGAGCTTGTTAGAAATGCAAAATTTTATTCCTACATGGACCTGCTGCATCAGAATCTGAATTTTAAGAAGATTCAGATACATATTAAAGGTTGGGAACTTTGGGTCTGGACAGCCCCATACCACTCTGTAGAGCGCAGTACACACCCAGAAAAACTCGCCCACACATTCACACAAAATAGCTACACAAAAATACTATTGCAGTAATGTTTATAATAATAATAATGAACTAGAAAAATAAAACTAATTAATCATCTGTAGAGGATAAAAAACTAAGCCACAGTGCATTTACCAAAGGAACACTGCAAGAAGTTAAAATTAATAAGCTACAGCTACATCTATCATGGATATAGAGATAAATGAGCGTAGGGATAAATTCCAAAAATGTAATGCTAAACCCCTGCCTCTGTCAAGAAAATAAACAAAACAGATAAAGAAGCAAAATTGCCAGAAGGAATATACAATATAACACCATTTATGTAAAGGTCAATGTGGTGTCTAAATGCATACTTCAGTGGTGAAATATGACAAACACAAAGTTTGAAATGGGGGCTTCATCTGGGAAGGGGAGAAAGCGAAGGAGGACAGATATACAGGGAATTTTCAGGTGCATTTTTCCTGCTAGGTGAAGGAGACAGAGATTTGTTATAGCTTCTCTATCTTTCGATATACTCAAAATATTTCATAGTAAAAATATCAGCTTTTCTAGATGATGCCAACTATGTCCTCAAATTACACATGCAGATTTGTTAGCCCTCAAGTAGCTGAGTGGGGTTCCTCACTCAGTCTCAGGAGGTCCAACTTCTAACTTTAGGCCAGATATGAAATGGCATCATACCACTGCTCGAAGCCACCTCCCTCTTTTAAATAACTGATGCAGAGCATAGCCCTGGGTGCCTCCCCCCCACCCACCAACTTCCTCTTTTGTGAAGTGCACATTCGCGTCCCTCATGCATTTTTTCTATTTCTTTCCTTTTCCTTATTGACTTGTAGAAAACGCTAATTAAGATCACAGAGAATGTGCAGGTTGATGTCCGTTTTCTGTTTAAGTTGCAAATAGCTATCTCCCTCAAACCAGAGAGAGCAAAGGCTAATGGAAGGTGTCTGGATACAAATTGGGTCACATCTTAGGTTTCCCCTCCAAACCGTACACTGAAAATTGTTCTCATTACTGTTAAATGCACTATTATTAGGGCATTATTATTAAATGCATGGTTATAAAAAGTGAGGTCAAAGAAACAAAAACAATTCCTATTTAAAGTTGACATCTTATGGTATCCTCAACTGGATGTCACTCTTCTTGCATTTAAAAATATAATACAAATAATTAACTAACTAAATGCATGAGATTAGCAACTCTCTTAGTGTTTCTCCATGGTAATCTTACTTTACTTCACAGAGCTTCACAGTTTTATTCATTTTTGATGTCATTATTAGTGGGGAGAAATGACATAAATTAGCAGAACTTGAAATTTTCCCAGCCAGCTAAAATTTGTATTCGGGGTGTGTGTGTGTGTGGTGGGTATTAAGAAAATGATGATCAGGCTGGGCTCAGGGATTCTAGTACTCTGGGAAGCTGACGAGGGTGGGCTGTTTGAGCTCAGGAGTTTGAGGCCAGTCTGAGCAAGAGACTCAGTCTCTATTAAAAAAAAAATACAAAAAACTAAGTGGGCATGCATGATGGTGAATGCCTGTAGTCCCAGCTACTTGGGAGGTTGAGGCAAGAGGATGGCTTGAGTCCAAGAGTTTGAGGTTGCTGTGAGCTACAATAATGCTATAGTACTCTACCTAAGGTGACAGAGTGAGACTCTGTCTAAAAAAAGAAAAGAAAATGACAATCTCTGGAAATTACTTAATGGAAAAGATTTATTTTTGTTTAATATAGTCACTGTTTATATCCTAAAAGCAAGATACATTTTTTTATTTTACTGAGAGATATCGATTTCTTTAGAAAGCTGGAAAATCCTTATGCTTAAATTATTAGAGAATCTCGTTTGTATGGTGGATGTTCTTTGTGGTGGCAGCCCAAAGACAGCTTTAGTTCTATTCAGGATGGGAAAGTTAGCACGGCCTTGGTAAATAAGACCTATTGCTTTCAGTAATAGTGGGTTTTGTTCTAAGCCCCATAGAGTCAATGGGATTTTTAAGCGTAGCAAAACAGAAACCCCGTATACATGTGATACTCTGCTGAAGTTTTAAGTCTAAGCCTGCTTCCAGGCACTGGTGTTTTGCTATAAGATTTCATATATGTCTAAAGTCTACAAGGACTCTTGGTCATTTGGTCAGTGATTCTCAACCTCAGTGTGTTCCCCCAGGCTCCTAGAGCACCACAGCCTTGTGTTGAGTCCGTCTTGAGGTGGGGTTGGGATTGCACAGCACAGTGAACCCCATGGCAACACCAGGTTGAGCAGAGCATGCAGGAGCAACACACGGAGGATACTCTCTTAGGCTGGACAGGCACATGTAAGATTTGGAGAAAATGCTACCTGCCCAAGACAACCTCTTGCATGACAAATGTTGCCAGGAGGATATTTGGGACAGGAATGTTTGATACAAGAAAATCTGCTGAAGTGTTAGAGCACAGGGAATCCTTCAGAACTGTCATGAGTTCATCAAGTTCTCTAATTTCTTTTTTCATCTTTGTTTAGAAATCACTGACTGAGAGTGAGGCCCGTCACCTCTGGCCACGCGCGTGCATGCATTTGCACTGTGTATTGTAGATCCGTTGTGTATGGCCTGGAAGCAGATGGGGCCAAGTGGTGCTACTCAGCAAATAAGAAATTTACAGAGTAGGAAACTGAGGAGGCTCTGGGACACTGAATAACCTGCCCACAGTTTTTGCAGCTAGTAGGGGTATAGCTGGGATTAAGTCCATTGGTGCAACTCCAGAGCTATTCTGAGTATCTAACATGGCAAATATGCAGACTGACTCTCCCCTCCACGTCAGAGTGACATTGTCTTGTTGCCACACTTTTTGGCTTAATCTTAAATCAAGATTTCTAGCCCCACTGTTCATCCCTCAACTCCTGTTTCTAGCCACTTACCTGTACCTTCTGACTGGCTTGTCACCATCTCACCACGTTTCCTCAGCTGGTCTCAAGACTGTTGTGCATCCAAATGGGAAAACACACAGCCCTACTTTGCTCTTCTCCAAACACACAGCAGGCCACAAGGCACCGAACTTTCTCTGAAGGCCTTAGCATAATGGCACTGCTATGACAGAGCTGGGTACAAGGCAAAAACTCACTAAAAATGTGTTATTGGATTAACGCATGCAAGACATTGTATGTTAGACAGATTTTAATTGGGTTCTCACACCTCACTGGTCTAACAGTTATTTTGTTGCTTCCAACGCAGGGAACATCATCCTTCCTTCTTCCTCCAGGGGTCCCGCTGGTTACTGTGTTGCTCATTTCTCCAAAGACTTTTGTCTATTTTTGTCCCATCTCTTGAGTTTGGCCTTCCTCAAATTTCTTTGCTTCTTGAGCTACTATGATAAAACAAAACAGTCCTATCATTTAATTGTAGAGTAATTTTGCTCCTTTTCTCGCCATCATCTCATTTCAGACTACCTCCTGGGCTGCTCCTCTTATCACCAAAAGGGTCATTATTTCTCTTTAAAAATATTTTCAAGTCTCTACAGTTTGTAATACAAGAGTAGAAGGAACCTTTAAAACTATAAATCATTTTCATGGCTTTACATATATTAGACCAAGAATCACAGAATAATTATACTAACATTTATTCCAATAATGTGGTTGTGGAGAACAGTTTAAGAATTGGGGGGTGGGGGGGTTGGTAGTGATTTTTTTTTCCCTTAAAGTAAATATCACTAGGGTAAGACAATTTATTTATTGCTTTTTAATGTCACTTGAACTAACTCTTCTCTGTGGTTTGTCACCAAATAGTATACAAGTAAGACTATTGATTTAATTTTACTTTCAATTCTACATAATTACTTTTAATTTATTTAAATGTTGTTTACATAAACTATTTACAGAGTTTCACAGTGAAATCTATGGTGTGTGGTTAGTGCTCTCTATCTTTTCTCCTTCCCTTCAAATCAGTCTGGACTTCGTATTCACAATGATCTTTTCAAAATGAGATCTTGTCCCCTGACCAACTTCCTGTCACCCTGTACCACTTCCTGTCCCCCCTGCCCAACTTCCTGTCCCACCTACACCACTTCCTGTCCCTTGCTCCACTTCCATCCCCTGTCCCATTTCCTGTTCCACAAACAAGTTACTCACTGAGCATAGCCAACTGGGCTCTGCATGAATGAGGCCTGGCCTAACCCTCCAGCTGTATTCTCCATCTTTCCTCTTGATATTACAAATAAAACTAAATTATTCTAGAGCATTCAAAATATCAAACTTAGTAGTGCTTTGAGCATTTGGGACTGGCTACATCTCCTCCATTTGGAGCCTCCTTCATGAACGTACAGCTCTCTACATACGTGACATCTAGCATGCTCATATAAAGCCTGTGAATGCATCTGCATCCTTCACTGAAAGGTGTCCTGGGAGAAGGATTTTGTCTCTGTGGTTCACCCTTTTATCCTTACACCAAAAAACTTGTCCAACTGTAGGTTCTCTACAAGCCCGTATGGTTTGTTCATGAGTGGCCAGGTGCTTTTGTGCAGTTCTACACACCGTACAACCATACAAGGCAGCCCAGCCTGACACAAAGTATTTTCTCATTAATGGTATGTTGAATTAACTCAATTAAATAGTACAAAGTATATTTGCCATTTTGACATCTGCTTTCTAATGGCTTTATTGCTGATCCTCTTTTCCTTTCAAAATTTCATTTTTAGTGAATTATTAAAATCTTTATAAGTTAACTTTTCTGAAGATGATTACACTACCATTTTCCAAACAAACAAATTGAGGCTTGCAGTATAACTTCATTTCCAAAGGCACATACCCCAGCCCTCCTCTCCAAATGCCTATCAGATCCGTCAAAAATGACATGTACTTTTTATTTGAAATGTGACTCTTTCTATTCTTGATTCTTTGAAGGAATACGTGGGTGGTGTAGGAGAGGACGCAGCTGGAACTGTTACTGTTTGTTCTGCAGACAGCAGGCTCTGTGCTTCATCTAGTCCAAAGCTTGGGAGAACTTGGAAGTGTAAAGTTTACAATCACTACTGTTCAGAATGACTACCATTATTCCTTTTGTTAACACATATCATTGTGGCCAATCTGCCTTGTGGAACTCAGAACCGCCCCTTCCCCTTGAATGCCCAAGCTCCCCGCCTCACACTGGGGGAAGACCACGCCACACACAGAGAACCTTTAGAATACTCAAGGGAATTAGTCATTTGAACACCAAGCCTCCTTTTCACCATGTTGTTGAAAGAATTGTCAAAATACCACTTTTGTCATAATTAAGGTTCTTCAAAATACCGAGATACTCGTTCTGAATGCTTCCTCCCACATTCCGTCACAACACAGCAGTGCGCTACAGGCAGAGCAAGACACCCCTCCCAGGCCACGTTCTAAAGACAGAGAGGCTGCTCTGGCAGCTCTGGTGGAGCCCTTTTTAGGCCCTCTCTCAAAGACACTTCAAATCTGGAATGATTGCACTGATGAAGTCTTTTTAAAGCTGTGGGTTTTTTCCTCTTCTTCTTTTTTATTTTTTTCTGTTGAAAGAACAGGAAGAACTAATTTCAGTGTTACAGGAGGAGGCTCTGGACATAAATTCATCTCCTCTTCAAGGATTCTTTCCCAGGCTCCTTCTGTTGCCTCCTGAAATATTTATATGAGCAAATACCTTGACTTATCATAAAGAAAATCTGGGACGACATAGTCAAACAAACTCATTTCTACACGAAGACAAAAACTCACAATGGGTGTGGAGGTGGCCAGCTACCAGTCACCATTTAGATCTGTTAACAGCAGTAAGTAAATATTGGTGAAAGCCGTTTCTTCTTTGACTTCAAGAGCTAAGCAAATACATGAGTATGGGAATAATTCTCTAAAGAGCAGATTTAAAGATTTGTGTTGGGAAAGACTGGAGAAGACTATTCCACACGGTGCCTGGAGCAGGGGCAGAGCTTTTAGGCTCTCCAGGAAATTTGCTTTTCCTTTTCTGCTCGTAGCAGTTTTACAATCTCACTTTCAAAAAGCCCTCAAGGAGCCACTGAGAGACAGAAGGAAACAGAAAAACGTTAAACACAATGGAAATAGCACTTTCCTTGAGATTGTCCACATTGCCAGACAGATGACATTGCTGATATTTAGCCAGAGAACTCTCTGGAACCGTTAGAGAGATCATGAGGCTGGCCCAGTGGGCAGGCTGTGGTGTGGCTGGTCGCCGCTCTCATGACCTCATAGATGACATCAACAGTGGTGCTGTGGACAGCCCAGCTAGCTAAAAAGTACAAAGGAAAATGTTTCAATAAAGGATCATTTGGCACCCCCCAAAAAATATTTAACATGATTTATCTGAAATTTGTATTAGTTTTACATTTTTCTTTTTTAATATTTTACTTTTTACTAATATTGTGTTTTAAGACACAAATCGTAAGCATGTTTTCTTCGTGTTTGCCTCACAGAAGTGTAAGCTCTGTGGGAAAAACCTTTCACCACTGTATTTTCAGCACCCAATGCATAGCAGAAAATCAATAAATATTTGTCCAATAATAACTTTTCAGAACTCCCTATTATGAATACTAATGTCATTAAAATAGAAAGGGACTCTTACACTGTGATTGATACATTCTGAAGGCTTGACGTGGACTCTTTCATCCAATGCTTTGCCAGACAGGGATGGTTGCTGTTACAGTTTTACCAGATGAGTAATTGCAGGACCAGAAAAACAGACATATCACAAGTCATAATGATACCGGACTTTCAGGTTCTTGGTCTCAAAGATTTGATGAATGAATCAACGGACCACAGGATCAACAGTAAGTTAGGTTTTATTCAACAGGTGTTACAGTTCTCACAAAGAGCCAAACCTCCTTGCAGAGCAGGATACAAGTGTTACAGCTCTTGCTCTTCTGCTTTCTCTCTCTCTCTGAGGTCTGTAGTGGTCTGCATTTGGACTCTCTGCTTAGGGGCTTATATAGGGGCAGTTTTCAATGAGCTTTCAGGTCTTGAAAACAGACCAATCAGGAGCAGGTTTTGAAAATGGACCAATCAGTGATGCACTGGAGGAAGAGGAGGTGCCAGTGTCTTCCCCCACTTTTGTCCAGTCCCTTTGGCTACTGGAGCCTCCAGTAGGGGCGGGAAGCTCCCCCCACCCCTTGCCTATGCCCCAGCCTGCCAGTTCCTCTACCGGCTGGTGCCACCAACACTGCCAAGACGGAGCTGGCAGGTCCTCCAGCCCCACTCAGCTGAGCTGGCTGGGGCGCCACCTGACCAGTATCAATAGACACAAAAGGGCAGAACCAGCCTGTGAACCAAGGCAATTCAACACCAAGATCAGGATCAGGTAAACTATTGCCACCCTCTACAGCCTCTGAAAACAGAGACAACCAAGAAAAGTAATCAATGTGACAAAAAAGGTGTTGTCCACTGCAGAACGCACCAATTACTTTTTCTTAAGTGATCAATCAAGTGTATATTGGTAACCTTCACTATGCATGATTCTAACATGCGAGATGTGCAGTCACCATGGTTTAGTCAAATAATGCAAGTTCCCCAGCAACTCAGTTTAAATTTTAGTTCCCAAGCACATTAGCTATGAATGATGACATGAAGCACAAATTCTGCCACACGGTCTTCATTCCATACATCACGGTGTGAATAGCAGATGTGGATACTAATCGGTAACCGAGCTAATTACCTCTCTCTCAGCATTTTGGTGATGTACACTTGCTATTCCTTCAGTCTCCACACAGACAACAAGGCGTGTAGCTTTGTGGCTTCCTTGTCACCTAGTGATAAACCCATATGACATTTTTCAAAAAATAGGAGGGAATTGGCCAATAAATCTGTTCAATGGAGAAATGGAAATTGTTAGCATTGGATGTGAATTTCTAATCAAACATAAATGGAGCTGCAGGTGGAGCTGTAGGAGCAACAGCTGGCTGTGGGAATGTTGATGCTGTGACATTGACTCCACATGCCGCCCAAGACACTTAGAGAAGGTAAAGTGACAAATGAAAAGGAGGAACGTAGTGGTGAAGAGAAGGAGGTGTTCCAGGGAGATTGAAGCTGGCAAAATATACTTGGTGTTGAAAGAATTCTCAGAGACATTGTAGGGCCTTGGGTTGAAGGCACCAAGAATACAGTGTTGCAATCTGAGGCACTCTCAGAAAGGGGTATGAAAATTCCAAAAGACAGGGAAAAGATGTTTTGATGGAAAGAATGTGAGTACCGTCTAAGCTAACTCAATACATTTTTTAAAAATAAATAAAATACTCTCTTTCACAATGTGTCTAATGCTTTCAATTACAATATACATAATTATATATACCGTATATGATGATATTATATACCATTGCCTATGTTACTATTTTCATCATTTCCCTATGCACTTAAAGTTGACAATAGGAGTAGTTAATGTTTTGAAAAAAAATTGTTAAAGGTTACAGAGCAATCATAATTTTTCATTGATTATTAAAACTATTCTGCATGGTTTCAGCTTACATCTACAAAGTGAGCACAGTCTGTATTCAAAAGAATTTTGAAAACTAAATTTCAGAAACTAATGAGTGAATAAAGCAAATGTGCTTCAACTATGAAATTCAAATTTAGGGGATGCAAAGTGTTGCTATCTTTTCGCAATGTGTGTCAAAGAAAAGGCTTCAGGCTCTTTAGCTAGCTCACGAGTCCCACAGGGAAAAGCTGTCGCCATGAGAATAGGAAAATGCAAAGAGAAAAGGCTAGCTTTGGAGAACCAAGAACCTTAGCTAAATATTGGCTTATTGATTCCAGTCTTGAGCACTCATTCAATAGCTGAAGCTTTTGCTTTAACTATGAAATATGGTAATACACACCGTGCAACATCAGGAAACCACAGGTAGTTTGGTGTATGAGAAAAAAATGTGCATGCATGTGTGTATACATATGGAAAATACTGGGCACGGTGCCTGGCCGATGAGACTGGGAACTCTACAAACTGCTGCTCTATTTTAGCCACAGAAGAGAATCGAAACAGAACTTGTAAAAAGTTAAAAATCCAGTGGTGATGGTAGAGCTCCTTATCCTCCAATGCTGGGTAGAAAACTGCCACTTATTAAAGGCTTAGTCGATGTCAGGAACTGGTACAGACGCCATCTCGCTTACTCTGTACAACTAGGTGGCAAAATATTGCCGAGAGGTTTCCAAAAGCATCTGCTGATGGTGGTGACTGTGAACTTCCTTGCAACAGAGCATTGCTAGCTCTGTGCAGCTATGATTGGAACAATATTTAGGCTTATCTGTGGGGCATCTTGAGTTTTCTAATAAAAATTTTAGATATTCCAGAAAGAAGTTTAAAATGCCACAGTTTTTCCTCCTATCGAGTTGTTTCCCTGATTTCACATTCATAGAAACCAAGCCTTAGCTCCTCTGATTTCCTTTTTGTTTGAGTACAATACAAAGAGAAACAAATTTTAATAACTACTATTGTTATGTGTTTACATATAATGAGGCTATTTCCATGTTCGCACAGATGGGCTAGAATAACTAAATGTTATTACAACCCGCTCTGATACATGTGACACTTCTCTACTGGTTTCTCTGATCTTGATCAATAAAATATTATTTTGATACTCATTTTTGTAATAAACTTTATACTACACTGTAAACTGGCTAGAATTGTACATCCCTTCTGCTTCTTCCAGGAAGGAGTCACAATAAAAGTTTTTATGGTGAGCGTGCTTCCTCCTAGAGCTTACATAAATATGTTTGGGTAGATCTTTAGTGAGTGGGATCTGAAAGAGAGCTGACTGGATGGCAACCTCAGCCTTGGAAAGAGTCTCGGCCCCTGCTTATCTCTATAGCTTATGTTTTGCACCCCTGCACATATCTTGACTCTAACTACTCCGAGTTAATGGTCTCTTTCCTGATGTAGCATGTCCTTACTCATCTCTGTAGCATAAACCAATGTAATTAACAAAGAAGGGGGAGGGGAAGTGGGAGGGAGGAAAGTGAGGGGAGGGGGAGAACAAGGGAGGAGGGGAGGGGAGGGTGCCTGACTAAGGTAGAAGCAGGGTGGAGGGAGAGTAGGTCTGACCAGAACGGTTAAGAAGCCATAGTAACAGACTGTGGTGTCCTGGACTCCCCGGGGAAATCCTTTACCATGATCTGAGAACCCCTTTTCCATCTTCTCCTATATATCTGCCTATCATCTTCTCCCACCAGCCAGAGGAACCATGACCTTCAGGCACCTTCTCCCCCCTGAGTTTTCCACTCGTAATATATTTCCTTCCATGCTACTCTATTTATCCGATGTTCTTGCCTCCCCAGCCTCACCTCTTTTATTTGTCAGAGAACATGTTGCCTCACCTGACTCCCAGGGACTGAATATTTGGGCCTCATCCCTCCAAGTTCACATGTTGAAACCTACCCCCAAATGTGGTAGTTTTGGGAGGTGGGACTATTGGGATGTAGTTATGTCTTGGAAATGGAGCCTTCGTGAATGGGATAATCCCTTAGAAGAAAAGATAGGATACAGCAGGACAGCAGCCACCTGCAAACCAGGAACAGAGCCCTCACTGACACAGGATCGGCTGGGCCCTCCTGGTGGGGTTCCCAGCCTCCAGAACTGTGGGAAATAAATGCGCATTGTTCAGGTCGCCCTATCTATGGTATTTCCGGTATAGCAGCCCAAACTGAGTGACACACTGATCTTCCCCAGTGCGACTAAGCACTTTTACCAGTTGGACAAAAAGCCCTTTCAATATATTTCAATTATGATATAATCTAGTGAAAAAAATATATATATATGTATGTATAATTTTGTCATTGGCACCAGAGATCCTGTTAGGGAAAGAACTGTTTTTATGTAGGAAAATACAGTGACAAGCAGAAGCTAACAGAAAGTAAGGCCCCAAGGCAACAGGTTAGCAGGAACAGCACAGAGACGGAGGAGAGAACTGTGGTCCCCAGGAGGCAGAATGCAGGTAGGACAAAAAACAGGGGAGGGGGGAATGCACTGAGAACAGAAAGGTGATATTGGTGGAAATTGCCAGAAGGGGGAACTTGCCAGGATTGGCTAATTTTTGAAAGAGAGACATCCATCTCCTGTATGGTCCTGGGCACATCGAGGGCACCGTCCCCATGCGATTACTCCAGTTTGTCTCAGGTGAAAGTCTGCTCCCCATGTTGGCATCAACCAAGTGAAAACTTGGGATTCTAAATAAGAAAAGTCTGTGTCCTGGGTTTCAGTTGACATCAGACCTGGGAGAAAGGGACAGAAATAAAAGAAAACACCTGGTAGAGAAAAAACAATTCTGAAGAAAAGAGATGATCAGAGTTGACAAGGAAATTTCGAAAAAGAAATTGAGAAAGAAATATTATCCCCCTCCCATTCTGGATCCCTGTCTTTACTCCACACTGTGAACCATTGAAAGCACCAGTCAGTTATTTCCCCACCTGGAAAATTAGAAGGATAAACTAGACGGTCCACCGGGGCCCCTCTGCTTTCATCTTCCGCGTATCTAAGCTTTTCAGTGAGCTGCGGAAAAATAATACAAGTTAGGTCTGATTGTGGACAAATATTTGGTGATATGAATTAGCTTGATTCGGCATAGGAGATGACACAAATAATTACAGTCATTTAACACCTAGGTAAGAAAAAAGAGAAAAGGTAAATTAAGGGAAGTATTTTCACGGCACCAAACAAGGGCTTGTTGAGATTCTTCTGACAGTTTTGTAGCATCTGTTCTAAAAATTATGATGTGTTTTGAAATTATTACTTGAATGTATATACAATGTGTGTCAGACATTGACGTAATTATGTTATTTTAAAAAGTTCCAGTATCTGTGGCTATGGACAGTACTCTGATAGGAGAAAAATATCAACTTCTCTTCTCTCCAAACTTGACATTTTAAAGATAGTTGATATAGCCTGTCAGTGGCAACAGATGGTGAGGGATTGGTTCAATTAATTGATTAAAATACAATTGTGCGCAAAGAAAACATTAAATTGTCTGTGTTTCTCTATAGAGGCTCTTATCTGATTGTGTTTATGTAACTGCAGTCACAAAAAGCTACCATGTGGAAAAAGCAGAGTAAGTGTGTTGGTTGGGTCCACCCACTTAGATGATAGGTTGTCTACCTCTCTTGCAGAGAGAGAGACTGGTGCAGGGGGAAGAGAGGAAAGGGTTGCAGTTTCTAAGGAAAGAAGATATTGATGAGATTAAGCCAATTTTCCATTAGTCACATAGTAATTAAAAGCACAGAGAACTGTACAAAGTGGAATACTCCTCAAAGTTCCAGCTTGGGTTCAAATCCTGCCCCAACACATCCTGGTTGTGTGATCTTAGTTACTATCTGTGCTTTGGTTTGTTTGTCTATATAAAGTATGTGTGTGGAGGGGGGGGTAACTTCTAACTCTTAGGAATGCTGTGTAGATTAAATGAATGAATACAGATTGGGTGGGTAGACCCAGGCCTACATATGTGGGAACTCTATAAGCATAAGCTGTTAGTTTGGTTAGAAGATTTTGTCACAAGGAAAGATTTAGAAACAGTATTAAGAGAGAATTGAGCACATATTTCTTTGTTTCATGTGATATTTGGAGGAAAATTTTTAAAATGTAGGGACCATATTATACAGCTGTAGAGTGAAAGCAGGCACTTGTGGAATCAGACCAGAGCGACTGTGGATCCATGGCTGACTATATTCCAGGCATTGCCCTAGACCCTTCACTGGTGGTAGCTCATAGAAGCTTTCTAACATTCTGAGCAGCTAATTATTATGATCTCCATCTTTCAGGTAAAGATAATGAGGGTTATGGATGCCAAGCCCCTTAGCTGAGTTCATACACAGCTCATAGATGGGAGTGTCAAGGTCAGACTCAAGTCTGAAGACACCAACCCCACGACCTTCACCCTGTTGCATGGTTCTCCCTCCTGATGGGGCATGGAGGTTGTGGCGACTAAAGCCCACTATCTAAAGCAGAAATTCTTAAACTTTCTGGTCTCAGGATCACCTTACACTCATGAAAATTATTTCAGAACTTAAGAGAGCTTTGCCTAATATGGATAATATCTATCAATGTATAGCATGTTAGAAATTAAAACTGAAATTAAAAAAAAATTATATAGCAATTTATTTTAAAAAGACAATTATAAGCCCATCACACGTTGATACAAATAATGCATATTTAGGAAAAATAACAATATTTGCCAAAGCAGAAAACATTAGTGAGAAGAGTGGCACTATTTTACATTTTTGCAAACCTCCTTAATGTTTGGTTTCATAGAAGATTAAGGTGCAGATTAAGATTAAGATTAGATGGGTTCTAATTCAATCTGTTTGGAAGTGCAGTCTTGGTTGAAATATACAAAGAATATCCAGACTCACACAGATATGTGTTGGAAAAGAAAGAAATATTTTCAGAGCCATTTTACATAATTTTAGAAGTTATTCTTCGATACTACACCAAAACTCAAGAAAGATAGTTTCTTAAAGGTTAGTTGTAATGTGGAACATCTGAGACTATAGAAATAAATTCTCATGTCTTTTCTGTTAAAAAGCAGTTGGTTATTACAACATGAAATGGGTCTTTACCGTTGTTTGATTTTTAACATTATGCATTGGTTATTTGGAAGGTATTGGTTCACCAAGGTATACATTATTGAAAGTAAGAAAAACTTTCAATACTATCACAAATCTCATCAGAAAAGACTCTCAGGTTAGAGAAGCTGTCAAATTCATGGGGAAGATACAAATTTTCTACAATTCTGATTTTCACATGAAAGCTTAAACTTTTATCATTGTAAACAAATATTGTCAGTTGTGTTCCTTGAAATGACAGGTGCGTTTTGTTGACAATCAGAAAATGCTTGCCAAATGCCAAAGGCTGAATAACCATAGTTACACAGTTGTTGTTCTTTCTAAAGGAAAGAATCTTTAACAAAACAAGTAGCTAGTACAACTCCCAACTCAAACAATGAACCATCGGAATGCAGTATGTATATACTCTCTGTTTTGTTGCACAGAACATTAAAAAATATACACTTCAGAGTCTAGATGTTTTTAAAATTAATAATACATTTTGCCGCTTCCATAGGAACGTGCTTGAATGAGACTGGAAATTTTCAGTGTGTGGAGGTGAAGAATATGATGAGTGTCAGTGCAGTTTGTTACCACTGCTGTGCTCTGACCTAGCAATTCAATAAGCAATGAGACCACTGCTGCATCTGTGCCAGCGGGGCAAATCACAAACAATAAGGGAAAATGCACCATGAAAATAACACCCCTCCCCAAATGGATCTGAAGGACCTCCAAAGATCTGTGGATCACACTCTGAAAGCCAGGGTCCAAAAGATTATCTGAAAGAAATTATTTAAAAATTTCAGACTGATGCTCAAATAATAATGGTAAGCAAAAGGCCCGAATGCATATGATTTGATTAAATTTAAAACCTGTGTTTTTAGTTGTTTAAGGGGGAATACAGTAATAGAAAATTACGTTAATGCAAATGGTGCCACATGCATCCTCCCCCAGTCTTTTCTGGTTAAGGAATTTTTTTAGGTTTAATCAAAGTCATAGCATTTTAAATTAAAGTTTATTTAGAAATGATTAATGGGAGGGAAACTTAGCTTCAGACCCAATACACTGCATGACTTCAGCCCCATTAAACTTTCTGAACCTCTTGGTGAGAGCAAATTATATTCACTCATCTAACACAAGGAAAGGTCTTGAAAAGGAAGTAGAAGAAGTCGGAATGAAGGGGAGATAATAAAGGAGAAGATGAGGTGTTGAGTTGGTGACCCCAATAGCTGAACTTGCCTGTTCCATATCACCCAAGCCATGCCTATTTATAGGAGAGTAGAATCTGCAAAATTGTGGAGGGTTTCCTTACAACAGGCATTTCCTTTGAACACTGTCATAAGGAGGTTTGTTTATTTTAATTAATTATCTGTGGTACTACTGTATGTTTTAAGATGTGTAATCTGGATGGTAGTGTGTGCAGATAACAAGAGCTGACAACTGCATAGTGGTCACCGGGGCGAGGCATTCCTCTTCACCTGTCTAGGGGTCCCAGTCCAAGGAAGCACACGAGTTTCCAAATCACTATATTTTATGCACACAGCAATAAGTGCTAGTGGACTATAACAATAATATTGCTTCCAAAACATATCTCTTGGTTAAAGAAGCAGCTCAAAATTGCAGATCCTGAAACAAATTGCTTGAGTTCAACTCCACTTCCATCCTTTACTATGCACGTGACCTTGGCATCTGTCCCACTTTAGATCCATCTGTCAATGGGTATAATGATGATAATTTCTAATTCATAGGGTTGTTATGAGGATTAAATGAATTAACATACGAGGTTGGACAGTTAAGTTCATGAGCTCATCCTAGAAAAAGTGCTGCCTAACTCTTTATGGAACATCACTACAGTCACCAGGTGGCCGGGGGAGTACTTCGAGGGTGACCAGACCGAGATTCGGCAATGAGGTAGATAGCACTTTTTCTTGGATGAGTTTGTGAACTTAATTGTCTGTCTTTGTATGTAAAATGCTTATTTACAATACACAAGTAAATAAGCACTCTATACAAGTGCTTACACTTAATTGCTATTGTAGTTGCTATCATCATCACCATCGCCATCATAAGGTTTAACTGCTCTTCTTTCTTAATTCTGATTAAAATATCTCCACTGTAGCACACAGCAGTCCAAGGAAATCACTAAGCAGGGGAACTGTTTCTCGTAGGAGGGAACTGAATCCCCAATGGCTTTCTGCTCGCTTGGGATGCCTCTGACACCCAGGGAAATTTTAGATGAGTTTTCACTGAATTCTTTCATCTGAAAACCATACCTGTTGCTGGAGACGAACGTTTCATTCAAAAACTCCATTAGCATCTCCTCCATGCTCCTATTCCCAAAGACAAACACAGCAGCGGTTTCTGTGTTGGAATTTCCTCCACATACACTCCATTGTCCTGGGGTCTCTCCTTTGATTCCTATCTCCTTGCAATCAACCACATATTCCATTGAACAAAAAAAAACCTCACGAGATAATCTTTTCATTCTTCTTGACAATCTGTCTCTTGACTTCCACTCTCCCTACAGATTGAAAACTAATGACTATCAGTTAGAATATGTACAATCTTCCCCGAGCATCCCCTCTCCAGCCCACAGACGCCGCACTGCCTTTCTTTACCAGGCAGGTGCAGCCTCAGGGTAGGTTATTTTTTTCTTTATGCATCAGTGCTTATTTGAGTTAGTTGGTAGCTCACAGTGATTTGAGTCATATGGAGATATTTTGTACTTCAGCAGACACAGAGGGAATGTTGTTGGCAAGGGAAGTCGTAGCGTGACCTAGCAATTCATTTTTGTCATGAGGCAAGACCCCAAAGATGATACACACTTCTTTCATTTTGGAGAGAGACACACACAGAGAGACACAAGATGAGCACCGCCACGGATAATAATCACCTGCCTCAGTGCCAACAAGAGCAGAAATTAACCTGTCCCCACAATCATTACCTATATCCCAGCAAGCCCAGAGCACAACAGGATGCCAGAAACAGCGTCTTCCTATTTTCCAAGGGGAATCTCCACACACTGTCCCCCACTGTCCCTTCTGCTGTAGGGCTCCCTTAGAATCTTTTCTCAGCACAGTGAGTTAGGATAGTGGTGGTTTGGTGAAGTGTCATCTTTAATAGACGCTACATCACATTTTCCAGAGGACCTTTCTGGGTGGAAACATTTTAAAAACAGAGGGATATGGGTGGCGCCTGTGGCTCAAAAGGGTAGGGTGCCAGTCCCATATGCCAGAGGTGGCGGGTTCAAACCCAACCCTGGCCAAAAATGGCAAAACAAAAAAACAAAACAAACAAACAGAGGGATATCTGTGGACTAGTGTAAATTATACGAGAGGTTAGGAATTATTTCTTGCCAATGGAAATATACATACACTGACTGAGTTTGCAGCTGGATTCATATGCCAGTGAAAGACTCACATTTTAGAAAAAGAAACGTATAAACGAGGCATCCTCATGTTGCCCTTGAAAGATGTACTTGGCTAACACAGTCATGTAAACCTTTCCTGTTCTTTCGGAGGCTGATGGTTTTCGGAGGCACTTTTCCGCGCAGCAAGGTTTTCTGTGCCCTCTAGTGGTTGTTTCGTTTCTGGCGTTTGAGTCAAGGTAATGTACAAGTGGGCAGGAAAATTTTGCCTAAGGATTAAATGAAAAGAGCTCTTGTGCCATCACGGTTTTGATGCGGCTTCGGGAGGGCCGTTAAGGACAGGGGGTTTCCAGGATGACTTTGACTTATGCGTCACAAAGATAGATTCAACCCTCTGCTTTCTTTTCCCAGCCTCTTGCCCTGTGCTGGGGGATTCTGCCGCATTTAGGCTCATTTATTATAAGAATTAGTTATTTCCATTTGAAAGTTAACAGAGAAGAACCTATCCCTGTCCTCAAATTCTGGCTCCTAGGGGGGAAAATGCTTGAAAATCCATTCCTCTGAAAAATGGAAAATGAGTCTCCCTCAGTGTTTAAGGCCACAGGGCAGATCCATATGGCGTTTTGAGGGGCCCATCTTCCTGTTTTCAAGTCCAAGGAGCTCTGTAGGAATCCAGTGTTGCTCATACCTTCCAAAAGCCAAGGTGATTTGGAGAATACGCTCTGAGATGGAACAGCTGCAGCTGCGTGGTCCAAGGCAGATTTATTTGGGTGCAGCTGCCAGGCCTTCTGTAAATTTTAATTCCTAGTAATTATTGGAAGTGACACTGCCTCTTGTTAATTAACCCCTTTGACACAAACAGAAGGTGTGCTTCCTCCGGAGGACGGGGTGTCGGGGTGGAAAAGATCTCATCACTCTGCACTGTCGCTCCTTCAGTCATCAAAAGATTAAAAGAATGAGGTGGTTCGTTCAGAACTGGTGTTTCATATTAATCTAAGAAGCTGGACCATCCATTGCTTGCTTGGTGATGGAGTTCTAAACATGGGGGCAGAATGAAGAAGCAGCATCAGGATCTGCTTATAAGACGTGTCCTGCGCAGTGACGGTGTGACTTCAAACCAGCTTTTCTACAATTTTTACATCAAAGTTTCAAAAAAAAGTTTATTGTTCTAAACCAGGGATTTACAACCAGTGTGCTGTGGCACACTGGTATGCCATGAGAGGATCTTAGGTGTACAGTGAAAAATTTTGAAGATTATTAATTCAATTATTTTTGAAAGAAGTTCAAAGCACAGTACGTATCTTCCTTTTTTACCCTTTAAAAATTTGATCAACATAATTTAAGTGTGCCGTGGGACTTTAACTATGGGTTCAAGTGTGCCAGGAGATTTTAAAAAAGGTTGAAAAACACTGTTCTAAACATTTATGCCATACAGTAGATAATGTTTGTTGGTGTATAAATGTCCTTTCCTCACAGCACTATACACAGAGATTCTCCTGGTCCACACATTCCTTGCCAACTCTTTATAATATCCACCTTTAAAACATTTATATCTGGCAGGTGGGAAATAATAGCTCATGCAGTTCAATTTTGCATTTTCCTAAATGCAAGGGAGTGTAAGCGACTTTTCGTATATCTGTCTATGCATTTTTCACGGATTGTTTCCACTGAATGATCAGTCCTTTTATTTATTTGGGAGAGTTCTTCATCTATTCTAGATATACGATGCAGCTGTTTATGTTGCAAATATTTTCTCCCAGCTTGGGGCCTCTCTTTTTGTTCTCTTTCTGGGGTATTTGGATGAGTAGAAGTTCTTAATGTATTTGTGTAGTTGAATTTAACAATAATTTATTTGTGATTTATATATTTAGTGGCTTGTTCAAAAAATCCTCTTCTTCCCGAAGTCTTAGAATAGTCTCCTGTATCTTCTAAACGTGTTGCTGTAGTCTCTTTTGTATTTGTGGCAAGGAAAGCTGATTATCTGATAAATACTTGTGACCCTCTTCAAAAGATAGAATTTTTGTAGGGAGGTAGCTGGTTGGTCTATGATTAGTTAAGCCTTCTTTGCGTTACATGGTGCTATGTGACTAGTTCTTGCCAATGGAATATGAGTAGAAGTGATATAGCACTTACATAAGTATTTATTTCCTTGTCTTTTTCCCTATTTACAAAGATGCAAGGACTCTGGGATCCTAGGATCTGGTACAGCCACCAGTGGAAGGAACCTAGAAGCTCATGTCGTTACATAGCTAAATAGCTAACACTATAGACTGAACGTTTGCACCCACCTGCCTACACCAAAATCCTAACTCCCCGTAGAATGGTTTGGAGAGGTGCTTAGTTTATGAGGGCAGAACCCTCATGAATGGGATTTGTTCCCTTGTAACAGAGACCCCAGAGCAGTCAATGAGAAGACAATCGTCTCAAACTAGGAAGCAGGCCCTCACCATGCTGGCACCCTATTCTCACACTTCCAGCTCCAGATTGCGAGAAGTACATTTCTGTTGTTTATAAGCAGAACTATGATAGTTCATTAGAGCAGCCTGGAGTAAGACACCTGGCAAGAAGGAACACCTACATTTATTTATTTATTTATTTATTTATTTTGAGACAGAGCCTCAAGCTGTCTCCCTGGGTAGAGTGCTGTGGCATCGCAGCTCACAGCAATCTCCAACTCCTGGGCTCAAGCGAGTCTCCTGCCTAAGCCTCCCAAGTAGCTGGGACCACAGCTGCCCACCACAACGCCCTGCTATTTTTTGGTTGCAGCCATCATTGCTTGGTGGGCCTGGGCTGGATTCGAACCTGCCACCTGAGGTGTATGTGGCTGGCACCTTAGCCACTTGAGCCACAGGCACTGAGCCGGAACACCTACATTTAGCCATCACTTTAGCAAGACAAAAATTTGTATTGTTTTAGTCACTCAATTTTCAGCTGTTTTGTTTCGTCATCCCATATTATTCTGACCAATATGGAAATTTTGTCTTGAAAAGGAAAATTGTCTTAACAAATTTTAACATAAGTGGCATTGCCATAGCAAATGGATGATAGACAGCAAGGGCAAAGATAAAGCAAGACAGATATATGGAGAGATCTGTTAGGCAGAGCATGAAGAATTGCCTGCTGTAATTTTGAAAGCAGACCAAGTGCCTTGTAGATAGGTGGCTTGGCAGGAAGTAGCTGGAAGAAGCTAGAACTGCTAGTGTGTACTGGTTTCTACCCACTGATCGTATCAAGGCATACCACGCAAAAAGTGACTGTCCTTAGAACAGACCCAGAAAACAAAAAAAAAAAGAAGCGAGTCCAGAAATTTAGAGATTTAACAACTGACACAGCTCTATCTGTACCCTAAACCAAGATTAAAAAGTTAAAATGAAAATAGTCTTAGAGCAGAAATGCCCATTAGGAATTCTCAGTTCCACAGAAGGATTAGGCCCTATGGCAAAGATCAGATTAAAGCTGTTTCTTTCCAACTCAAGGTTATTTTATGAGATGGCCTCCAGCTAGCTGCCGTGACATTGAAAGGACGTGGGGAGCAAAAGGCAGATTTATGAATCAGCCTGAGACCTATGTCTAAGAAAAGATAATGTGGCTATTCATACCTGGAGTTTATTGGAAGCAAGAAGATGGGAAGTCTACTAAGCTTCTGTGACAATTATATTGCTAAATAAACTGAAAACCGGCTTTAGAATGCCCATGAGTATAAATTAGCCATCATGCCTTCAAATTTGCCACTCCGAGAAGCTGGTGGTGAAAACTAAGCTCCCTCAGAGAGGGCATATTTCAAAGCCCCTTGCAGATGGGGCCCTAAGCTGTGCTGCTGTCAACCATAGGGTCCCCAAATAAGCAGCATTTGGAATCACTCAGGAAAATGTTAGAAATGCAAATAACCCAGACTTACTGAGTGAAAAATACTAGGGCTTGGGCCCAGGAATGTGTGTCACAGGCGACCTCAAACTATGGCCCACGGGCCACGTGCAGCCTGCCTAGGACATTTATGCGGCCCGCCAGGTGTTTTTGCCGCCACTGCCTGTCCTGCTTAGCAGCTGAGTAGTCCTGGGGCCCACAGTCCGGCCCTCCAACAGTCTGAAGGACAGTGAACTGTCCCCCTGTTTAAAAAGTTTGAGGACCCCTGGTGTGTGATAACAAGCTCTATATTCTGATGCTCACTAAGAGCTTGAAACTGTCTTAGAGGGAAAAGAATAAGGAAGAGCTTCCTGGAAAGGAGAGAACCCTGAAAAGGAAGTTTCTTCTAAAGAACAACATTGAGTCCAATCAAGGTACTTCCCCAGAGCCAGGAAACAGTCTCCATCATAGAAATTCCTATGATTGCTATTTCTTGTTCTTTCCTTTTTTTTTCTCCTGAAGGAGAATTTATATTGGAGTTCCTTTAATCTGCTTTGCCTTTATGTTTTAGAGTCAGGAAAGATGGCGAGATGACTTTTCTTTTAGTCCCTAAACAGTTAGATAACGGGTATCCACATTTAGACCTACGGGAAGAGCGGTGGCCACTGCCAAGTGGAGAGAAAAGTGATTAAGAAAAAGGGGACACAACAGAAGAGGTCACGTCCCTGGGCAGCAGAGGAGCCATGCAAGGAGTGCGGGTCCCTGAATGTCTGTGTAGACGAGAGCCACCTTCTGACCAGAAGCACCCACACTGGGTTTTAAAAATGAGCAATAGATATATGCAAACTTTATGTATGACTAAAGACTTGTATGCCGGAAATATAAAGAATACTGACAACTCAATAATAAACGAAAGATAACTTGTGTAAAACCAGGCAAACTTTACTAAAGAAAATATACAAAAAGCCAACTATGCATATTAAAAGAGATGCAATGTTTTTAGTCATCAAGAAAGTACAAATAACTTGATACCATTACACACCAGTGAAATGGGCCAAGTTTAATTTAACTTACAGGACCATGTGCTGGCAAATCCATTTATGAAGCAACTAGAATGCTCTTCATTGCTGGGGAGAATCTAAAATTATGTAGCCACGTTGGAAAAGAGTTCGGCAAGTGCTAATAAAATTAAACGCACCTTCACCATACGACACAGCAATTGTACTTTAGGTATTTACTCCAGGGAAAATATAACACATACTTACACAAAAATTACTCAAATGTTTCTAGAAGCTTTATATACAACAGGCCCCAAATGGAAACCACCCGAGTGTCCTTCATATGATAAAATGTGTAAATAAATGATGGGATGGCTGCACAAATGAAATATTAATTATCAGTAAAAAAGAATCATTAGCACAGCAAAAATGTTGATAAGTTTCAAAAGCATTACCCTAAATAGGAGTCAAAAAAAATGACAGAGCCTATCATTCTAACTACATGAAATTTTGGAAAATGAAGGAAGTGGATAAGTGTTCTTCAGCGGCTGGAAGTAAAGGAAGAGAATTGTCAGAAAAAGAGAATTGTGAGAACTTTAGAGGGTGATAAAATGTTCTATATCACGATTGTGGGTGACCGCACAACTGTGTGCAAACACAATGGATTTTATAGTTAAAACGGATGAATTTTAGTGTATGCAAATTGTACATAAATGAAACTGACTTTAAAAAAAAAAAAGCTCTTCTAACTTAATTAATTGATCTGTTGTCTTGCTGTTGGCCAAAGCAGAGGTCAGCAAGCTTTTCCCATAAGGGGTCCTGTAGGATCTGTGGTCCATTGGTATCTGTACTAAGTACCCAAGTCTGTAGTTACAGCATCAAAATAGCCGTAGACAATACATACACAAATAAAACATTACTGATAGAGACTGAAATGTGAATTTTATATAATTTTTATTGTGTCAAAAGTATTATTTTGATGTTTAAAACCATTTAAAAATGAACAAAAAAGAAAGGAAGAATAGAGAGAGGGAAGGAGGGAGAGGGGTGGGGCCTTGGTGTGTGCCACAGCTTTGGGGGGCAAGACACAATTGCAAGAGGGACTTTACCTAACAAATGCAATCAGTGTAACCTGCTCTCTTGTACCTTCAATGAATCCCTGACAATAAAATAAATAAATAAAAATGAACAAAAAAATTAGCTCATAGACCATACAAAAATGGAAAGTAAACTGCATTTGGATAATGGGGCATATTTGCTGACTTCTGAGACAGAGAATTCTGTGCAATGTTAAATAAAAATGGTAATAGTGGGCAGATGACCTTGTTTCTCAGAGTAAGCAAAGGCTTTTGACATTTTACCAGTAAGCGTTATCTATATTTATAGGTCCCTCGGTAGGTAGGCTAAGGGGGTGCTCCCCTACATTTCGAATTTGCTAAGAGTTTGTACCATATTATTTGTGTTAAATTTGTTAAAATTTTCTGAATTTATTGAGAAGCTTACATTGTTTTCTTATTTAATTTATTAATAAGTTGAATGATATAAATCTGTTTTTAATATTAAATCAGTCTTGCATTGCTAGAATTAAAGCCATGTTAACTCAGTGTATATTTATTATCTTTTTTAAATGCCTTATTGAATTAGTTTTATTTTACTTAAGAATTTTTTGCACCTGTGTCTGTGAATGAGTTTAACTCATATGTTTTCCTTGTTTTTTTGCATCAAAGCATGCTATGCTCCATTTTTCCCTTTGTAATTTTTATTGAAGAAGGAAATTATCTGCTTTTGGAATATTTGATGAAAGTTATTTGCATGTTTATTTGATCTTAGAGTTTTTATTGAAATATATGAAATTTCTAATTATCTTGCTTTCATTGTTATAGGCCTATTCCATTTTAATTTTTCATAAGTAAGTTCATTTATATTTCAATATGTCTGTAATCTATAGATGAAGTCTACAAATGTCTAACATCTATATTGTTCTCTGTAAAAGAATATATATTATGCTATTTTTGAGTATAATCTGAAAATCTGAAAGTTTTTCATTTTTACCAGGAATATTTTGTGATTTTACATTTATTGTGATTACTGACATATTTGTATTTATTCTTCTATTTTGGGGCTTCTATTTGTCTCGCTTTTGTGTTTCTTTTTACCTCTTCTTTTTTATTTCATTTGGACTAATTGATATTTATTTATTCATTTATGCATTTATTCCTCTTTTAAACCTCTCCAGTAGACAGAACTAGATTTATCATAATCATTGATTCGTGACAGATTCTCATAACTGGTCTATGCAAAGTCTTCCTCTGCCTAACTTATTTGTTTGCTTGTTACTAATATAATAATAAATACTCATGACTGAATTGCCCCACTGAAGGTCAGTAATACGGACAGTAATTTGCTTGTGTGCTCTATGCCACTCCTCTTAGGTTTTCTTTTCTTGTTCCATATTTTCCTTCCATTACTTTGGATTTTTAATTTTTGATATCTATCCATTTAGAGGTGTTTCCCATGCTGCTCTCATACCGTCAAGGTTATTTGGTATATTTATTCTCCTCCCCCAAATATAAAGATCTTCTTATGTTAATTACAGTGTCACTTACTCACCTATGCTAATGTAAGTGCAAACAGGTCTCAGTGTTTAAGTTTTCCTTTGGTTTTTAAACCCACAAATTAGAAATTATCGTTGTTGTTTTATGCAGGCAATATTTGCTTAGGTTTACCTACATAATTACAAACATACTTATACTCACCATTTCTTCTTATCTCTAAAACTATCCATTCATCCATTTGAGAAGAAACTCCTTCCTAAAGCATATTCCTTAAATTTTGTTTGGTGAAAGCCTATTGGTAATAAATTTCTTATTTTTTCTTTACCTGAAAAGATCATCATTTCCCCTTTATTTTCAAAAGAGACTTTTTCCGGATATAGAATTCTAGGTAAACAAATATTTTCACTCAACACACTAAAGTTGTTTTGTTTCTTTTTATTTATTTATTTATTTTGAGACGGAGTCTCACTTGGTCACCCTTGGTTGAGTGCCATGGCATCATAGCTCACAGCAAACTCCAACTCTTGGGTTCAAGTGATTCTCTTGCCTCAGCCTCCCAAGAAGTGGGGATTATAGGTGCCTGCCACAATACCCAGCTATTTTTAGAGATGGGGTCTCACTCTTGCTCAGGATAGCCTCGAACCTGTGAGCTCAGGCAATCCACCCTCCTCAGCCTACCAGAGTCTTTGGAATATGAATGTGAGCTACCATGTCCGGCCCTGAAAATATTATTTTACTATCTTATTTGCTTATTTTTGCAATTAAAAGTTATACTTTGGTCTTACAGAGCCTCCTCTGTAGGACATTTAGCATTTCTGTCTGGTTAACTTTAAAATATATTTTTGATGGACTACAGGTTCCTCTGATAAATCTAGTTATCAACTCATTTTGATTTATCCTGCCTGTATATAGTGGCTTCCAGCATAGGACGTGGAAACTTTCCATAACTGTGGATAATTATCAGCCATTATCAACATTTATCTCTTTATATGTTGTTTTTTCTCCCATTCTCTTTTTTATCTCCTTTGAAAATCTGGACCTAAAGTAAAGAGACTGAGGCAAAGAGAGTTTATAGAGTTTATTTGAGTCAAGGTTAGGAACTTTAGCCCAGGACACACTTCTTGGTTGCCTTGGAGAGCAAAGGCGAGGATTGAGATTTTAAAGAAAAAAAGGACAAATCAGGAGAGGAGGGTGATTACAAAATCATTTGTAAGGAGTTCTCATCTGTTTGCGGAAATAACACTGGTTACTGGTTGGCTGTTCCTGGCCGCACTGTAAGACACAACTGTAATGTAGGGCATTTCACCGCTACTTGGCAGGAGTTACTCTACGCTGCATAGCAAGTGGCTTCAGGAGGACATCATTTAACCCCACAGAGTGATCAGTGCCTCTCGGGGCCTGATAATTTAATGGGGCTCATATTCCTCAGATAAAAAAGTTGCTTTTCTTCTTTTTTGTTTTCCACATCACTCTAACTTGTTCATACTTTTCATTTTCTTGTTTCTTTAGATTGCATTCCGCATGGTTTATTTCTGATCTCACTTACAGCTTATCATTTCGCTCTAGTCGTATCTAATTTCCGTTTTTATTAATCCATCTTTTTAAAATTTCAATTTACCATACTTGTTATTTCTAAAAATCTGTTTTTGAAAAAATTGGAAAAAATGACCAAGTCATTTCTACAATCTCATTTTCATCGCTCATTTCTGCAAGCCTTTCTTTTATCGTTCAAAGCAAAACCAACATCCTATTCCACAATCAGTGTCTGTTACCTCTCACATACACGTATGAAATCTTGGAGAGTCTGATTCTTCTGTCCTCATATCCTGATCACTTTCTCTCACTGTGCTTTTATATTGGTTGGCATTCCTTGTGATTTCTTTTTTAGTGTGAGTTTCTCCTTATCCTTGGAAACTTGATGGAAAGGAATCCTTTGAGACCCAGGTTAACGTTGTGATCCCTCAAAGAGGCTTCGCAAATGCTTCCGCCTGTTGCCTGGCGTTACGACCCATCTGGAGATTACTTTGCAATCAATTCTCCACTTGAACTTCCATTTTAAACATGCAGGTTATGACAAATTTACATGTAAGCTTGATGCCGACTGTGATTTCTCGGGGCCATATTCATTCTGCCTCTACCTACTGTCAGAGTAGACGCAGGCGGTTTTCCGAGCCGTCCCGCCTCTTCTACAACCTGATTCATCATTCCCCCCAACCTGGAGACGCCCCTCCACATGCAGATTCCTGCCAGAGTCTCCCATTAGCATCCCCTTGGTTGAACTGCATACTTAATGTCCTATCTCTCCTGCTTAGGGGGACTATATATCATTCCAGACACTTTTCAGAATAAGAGCAAATGCTATTAACAATGACACAGGGCAACTGGCATTAACCAGTACCACCCTGGACCTATCAGGATGTCTTATCACCCCGTGAATCTCAATGCAAATATCAACATTTAAACGGTGGCGCCCGGATTTTGCAGATACTGCTGGGAATTTGCTGCCTTTGCTGCCCATTGCTTTCTTGCTTTCCTGCCTTCATGGCTCCTTTTTCCCTTTGTGGATTCCGTCATTTCTTCCCAGCTCAGCGAGAATTTTCATAGATGCTAAGGAAATATTTTAATTAGCCATTTTCATTGTTTTTAACTGGAAAGGCGTGTAGCGAGTGTAATCTAACAGGTTGCCAGACACAGAAATCTTCCCCCCTCATCCTCAAACGGACTAGGAAGACTCCCTGTGAGCATGAATTGTCTCTAATCAGCAATTGGCTGAGTGAGAATTGATGCTAAAAAGTGTCATGCTAAGCGTGGCCCGTTTTTGTTAATGTTCTGTATGACACGCCTTCTAGTATATTTCTAGGTGCTGAGAACACAAATAAATGTGGCCAGGTGTTAGAGAAGTTAATAATCTCACAAGGGAAGAAAATCAAAAACCACTGACACGGAAGAGTGATAATCCAAGCCCTGTATGATAAAGTGCTCAAATGCTTCAGGAATAAGAAAAAACCAAGTGGTGGTGCCGCCTGCTCTGAGCCGGGTAGCTGGAGAGAGATTCACAAAGCTGAACGTCAGCAGTGTTGCCATGACTGGTGCATTCCAATAGGGAATTTAATAGTGGACTTGTTTTAATTCTTTAAGATGAATACTGTCTGTATTGGCTACAAAATTTAAAGAATAAAAAAGAGCATTGTTTTTTGAACTTTTAGAGAGGTAATGAGAATCAGAACATTTTTTGCAAGAAGGGGGCACATTGTTGTTTGAGCCTCACTTCCCTTATGGGACATACGTAGATTTTACTTTTTCTTGGATTTCCTGATGTAAGATTTGCCTATTTCTAGTGTTGCTTCTGATAATGGGATAATACTAAGAATTTTATATAAAATACTGTCCTATTGTTCCTTCCTAGATACATTTAAACAGAAAGTGGGTACAAATCAGCATGCTAGGGTATTTCTATGTATATTGAGGACACCTGTTAGGATTATTGGTGAGAAGGATTTAGATAACTGGACGTGTTCTGAAATGTACCCTTTGGGAGAGCGCCTTAGAATATAACTGGAACAGTATGATATGAAATGGAAAAACAACTGGTTAGACATTTCATTGACTTTTAATAAGTAAATATAGCATCACGCATACCCAACTTAAAAGGCAAATCAGAATAATGCAAGTAGTTTGCAAGAATGTGCTATCTTTGAAAATAGAACCGTTTAATTATTTATTAAATTTATATCTCCAGAGTACAGCCAGTACTTACACATAGTAGGGGTTCAAAAGATGTTGGTATTGGTTTACCTGAATAGAAGCTAAAGTTAATATTGTGATTTTCAAGATAAAGTCCATGCATTCCTCTGGTCTATAAATCCCTGTGCTCATTGAACACACAAACTGAAAAATAATATTTTCTGCATCTGTGCTGTATTTTTCAAATGTTTGTGGGAGCTACTGTGATTCATGAAAAAAAATTATTTAGAACCATTAATGTAGTATTAGCAAGGATTTTCAGAGAGAAAAACAATGTGTTCGGGCCATGCCTATATTTCTAAGTCATGGAGAATAAATTGTATGTTATTATGTAAACATATAAAATATATTCATATATAATACGTACATGGAGAGAATGAGTAAATAGAGTGAGTCTAAGAAAACTGTGGTTTCAGTGCACTTAATAAAACCCATTCCCCTAAAACCTCTGAAATATATACAAAATAACAAAAATCAGAGAATGCTTCACTAGAATTGAAATAAAAATAATAATTCTGGCATTATCCTACCAGCTCCTAAAACTTCCTTCTGAATATCACAGTAGATGTGGGAGTATTCCCAACTCCCTGGTGCAAAGCATGTATCACTAACTGGTTGTAGGTAGTTAGTGGAGGGCATTTGGAATAATCCCACTAATCTAACCTGGCTTAGTAACCAAGAGCTCCTTTTTTGTTCTTTAAATTTCACTCTTTTAGAGCTGTCTGGTCTGTTTTAAGGATGTCTTTGAAAGTATTATTGGTTTTTTGATGTGTTCTTATGTTTCCTGTGATGTTTCTGTTTCCCTGAGGGCTTTTGCTCCTTTTTCTTATTTGTTCATTCTGGAGTTTCTGATTCCTGCTATTGGCTTTCCCTAGTCACCTGAGGAATTTATGGCTGTTCACTTGTACTTAAGAGCAAGGCACTAAGAAGCTGTGTTGACTAAGTCAGCTGGTGGATATCACTGCGGGGTGAGCAGGCTGAGTTATGTCTCAACTGTGGGTATCTAGAATGATCTCTCCTTTCATGGAAAGCAACATAGTATAGGGTTCTCTACATGGTACACATGGGCTTTAGACTCAGATGCCCATATTCATGAGGAAAGCACTTAAAACAGAGCCCACTTCCATCATGAGTGCTATATAAATTGTATCTCTCATTGCTATATTTTCCATTTCACTAGAGGACCATTCACCAGTATTCTACTAGGAATGTAAACAAGAAATACCAATGTTAATATATCTAAGCATTTCTGTCCACAAGTCTCTTGGTTGAATCTTTGGGGTTTTCTAGATACATGTGTAAGAACGTGCCATCAGCAAAGAGTGATAATTTAACACCCTTTCCCCATTTGGATATCCTGATTTCCTTCTCTTGCCTGATTGCTCTGGCTAGGACGTCCAACACTATGTTGAACAGAAGTGGACATACTGGGCAACCTTGCCTGGTTCCAGTTCTAAGCCAAAATACTTTCAAATTTTCCCCACTCAGTCTGATGTTAGCTGTGGGTTTGTCATATATGGACTTTATAATTTTGAGGTAGGTCCCATCCATGCTTATTTGTTTAACTTTCTTATAAAAGCATGCTAAATTTTGTTGAATGCCTTTTCTTCATGTATGGAAAGTATCATAAGTTCTTTGTTTTTGCATCTGTTTACATGGTAGATTACATTTATAGATTTGCATATGTTGAAATATCCTTGCATCTCTGGCTATAGATTTTGATATGAAGAGATTATTCTAGATTATCTGGGTGAGCCCAATGTAATCACAAGAGTTACCAAAAAATGAAATAGGATGATCAATGTCAGAGACAGATGTCAAATTGGAAGTAGAAGTCAGAGAGATTTGATGATGCTATGATGCTGGCTTGGAAGAAGAGGGGAAAAGCTAAAGAATGCAGGAACATGAAAGGAAAGGGAAGGAATTCTCAAGATCCTGCAGAAGTAATGCAGTTCTGCCAACTCCTTGCCTTAAGCTGAGTAAAATTTAATTTACTTTATTTTGTATTTAGTTTTATTTCAGATTAATATGAGGATACAAATGATTAGGTTGCATCGTTTGCATTTGCTAGGTAAATTTCAAGTTGTAGTAAAATTGATTTTAGACTTCTTGCCTTTAAAAGAGAATAAAATTGTGTTATTTTAAGCCACTGTATTTGTGGTAATTTGTTACAGCAGCAATGGGAAAACAACATAACCAGATGTGAGATTTCCTAGACAAACACTGGCAAAGCAACTATGTAAGTATGTAAACAGAGTTAAAAGAAAATATGATTTATTTAGTGTATAAGGAAAAAATTTCATCAGGGAAGTGGAATCAGACAGAAAACCATAGAATCAAATAGTAAAATAACCAAAATAACAAATTCACTGATGGAATTTCATAATACATGGGAGAAAATAGAAGAAACAATTAATTTGGAATAGGTCTGAAGAAGAGAGGGTCACAAGATTGAAAAGAAATGAACAAAGTCCCAGTGACTTGTGCAACAATATCAAGCTGTGCAACATAGGTGTAATTGGAGGTTCCAGAGAATAAAAGAATGAAGATATAACAGAATATAGCCTTGCAGAAAAATGGCTGAAGATTTCCTGGGTTTGTTAAAAAAGACTAAATTACAGACTAAAGTAGATTAGTAATGCCTAAGAAAATAGAAAGAAAACTACATCTAGGCACAGGCTAGTAAAATTGCTTTAAACCAGAGATAAAGAGAAAAATCTTGAAAGAACCAGAGCAAAAACAAAACGTATTATATACATGAAACAATGATAGGAATTACCGCTAACTTTTTATCAGAAACAATAGAAGTGAAAAAGTAATGGGATAACATCTTTAAAGTGCTAAAATTAAAAGCAGCCATCCTCCATCCAGGTACAATTCTATGTCCAGTGAAAAGATCTTTTTTTAAAAAGGTAAAATAATGACATTTTCAGATAAACAAATGCTAGAAGTAGTTGCAGTTTATTATCTGCATTATAATAAATGCTAAATAATTTTTTTTGGTTGGAGGAAAATGATAACAAATACTCTCATCTACAGGAAGACATGACATTCATATTAATAAATAATAGAGAAATATAAAACAGTATTTTCTTTCATCTTGTAATTTTCTTAAAGGACAATCAACTAAAATAAAAATAATAACAATATAAAGTGGGATTTATAATGTGTTTCAAGAAAAATGTTTTGGCAGCAATAGGGCAGAAGTTAGAGGAAGTAAAGAGCATTGTACTGTTGTAATTTTATTACATTTTGAAGATGGCAGTAAGAAGTGGAAACTGAAAAGCTTGAGATGTCAAGTATGAAATGAGAACAGAAAGTAGACAGTAAAAAGTAGAAAAATGGAGGTACAGAGCATTAAATAGACATAATTGACTGTATTACTTATGATAATTGAAGTAGCATATGTATAGCCCTAGAAAAATCACTACAAAATAAAAAATGGTATAGTATTAAGGATACAATAGAGGTAAATAAGAAATCAAAAAATATTTTGTTCACCTAAAGGAAAACAGAAAAGAAGTAATAAAGGAACAAAGTAGAAGAGACAAATGAAGATGGTAGACTTGAACCTGACCAGGCCAATAATTACATCAAATGTGGGTATACCAGATACTCCAACTAAAAGGTCGCAATTCTTACTTTGGGTGGAAACAAGACTCAAACATATTCTATCTGCAAGAAGCACAGCTTAAATATAAAGACCCAAATGAATGGAAAGTATCAGGAACAGAGGCAAACCAGAGGCGCACTGAGCCATACCCAAACTGCTCCCCAGTCTCAGTCCAGTCCCTATTTACAATTAAAAAAGATACACCCTGAAATCTGTTTTCCTGGCTGAAGAAAATGTAAACCTTTCAGAGAAGCCTCTCTGATCCTTTCATATGTAATTTGTCATGCAGTAAAATTAATGGACATGTAAGAAGGCAGGGTCACGTGACCAGCAGACAGACTAAATGAAAGACAGTTGAAGTAGACCCTACGGTATTTCCCACATGGAAGGACAGCTGAGCACCTGAAAAAATACCTATGAGTATTCAGTTCTCGAAAGTACAGGAAAAAGTGGACAAAACGGATTAAAAGACAAAGACACTCACTAAAATGGTAGCATTAACAAAAAGAACCACATATATATTCTATTAATGAAAAAAATGCAATTTTTGATATTATGAAGTCAATGAATGGGTTTAAGAGCAATTTGTGCACAGTACAAGACAGTATTAGAGAAATGAAGGGCAGGTCAATAGAAAATACTCAAACAGAGCCATAGGAAAGGAATTAGAATTTTACAAACAGGCAAATATTATAACTTAGTTTCTTCCTGGTAAATCAATAATGAAAGAGGCTGCTGCCCTTCAGGCATTTTTATGTCGCTTGCTTTGTTTGTTTGATAACATCTGGGCTTATTATATAATACATATAGATTATATTAAATGATATTGGATAGAATTTAAGAACAAAATTAGTGCAAGAATGAATGTTTGGCCTCAAGGGCTACATGGCCTTGTAAGTAATTGATGCCTTATTTTGTCCCTTTTTATATCCTCCTGGAAGAAAATTAAAATTGCCTGCACTGGTCAGGCCATATTGAGAGGACTGTCATATTCTGTCAACACTTACGCCATCATTGAAAAGTCCTCAGAAGCAGCTTCCACATCTCTTCTCATCCCCAAAGGGGGAAGAGTTAACTACATCCGGTAAGTGGAAACTGTTGAATGGAAGGGTAAAAAATATTTGATGGGTCAAAGATCTACTTTCTAAAAAAGCCATAACTAATAAAAGCATGTTTAGTGAGTTAGACGTGCTTTAGTGTTTAAATAATTAGCTAGTGGATTAAAACAGCAGGACGCAACTGAAGAACCCAGACATAAAACTGCAAAGGCAAGGAAGTCGGGAAATTTATGATAAAGGCATCGGGATAAACCATCCTGGAACCCTGCCCACCTGTCACTCCCAGGGCAGTCAGACCCTATGCACCTTCCGAGGTGTATTGGTAAGAAGAAAAGAAAGTGGGAATGAGGGAGGGAGGGAGGGAGGGACAAAGGAAGAAAGAGGAAACAGAGGGGGAGGAAGTGTCTGCATACCTCTAGCTCTACCGTCCAAATTGCACCAAATACGGAGACTGGAGCAACATGATAAACAACAGAATGGAATTAAAACAGCCAACCCCAGCATGTGGAAAATTCCACAGGACAAATGATTTGATTCCTTCACTAAATAATTGGCAATAAATGAAAGGAGAAGGAACTCTCATAGAATGATTTTTTTTTTAATTTAAGAATGAAATGCATGGCACTTATTTGGATCAGACTTTGAAAAGAAAAAAAAAACACTATACAAACCCACTTTGGAGAAGGGAAAATATGCTGAGTTTTAGATAATAGTAAGGAATTATTTTTGTTTGGGTTCAGCATGTTTTGAAAGAAATCAGCGCTGAAGCATTTATAGGTAAAACTGTATGTTGTCTAGCATTTGTTTTTAAATATTCTAACAAAAAATGTGGGAAGAAGTTGAATGAAGGATGGTAGGATATTGACTATTGGGGAAATTAAGATACAGATAATGTGGGTACTTTCTCTAATTTAGGGACTCTTTGAACATTTCTGTGATACAAAGTTGAAAACAAAGTAGAGGGGTTACTGTGTCTCAAAAGTTTGGAACAGGGTTTTCTGGCTTTCTGGTACTTAGGCTCAGGGAGCCTGACTGAGTTTCCCGAATTTCCCAGAGAGCAGACCGGGCGGCTCAGCCTCTGGCAGACACAGTCAGAGCTCTGCTCTTTTGTTTTCAGCCTTTCTCTGTTTATAACTGAGGGTCTGAGACAAGGTCATATGGGTCCCTTTCTAGTCTGGAAAATACCATCAATCCCTTTTTTTAGTCTCAATTCAAAACTGCAACCTCCAGCACAATTAGCTCAGAAGTCTTTACTTTGGAAAGTAAAATTGACCCTTTGAATTCAATTTAGCTTGGATCCTTGTGATTATGTTCAATCGGCAGAACCCCAGAGGGCAGCCGGTCATCTGCCCCTTACCTGGGACTGCGGGAAGCAGGGCAGGTAACAGAGTGACAGAAAAGCTGAATCGCAGGCAGGCGTTTTGAGGGTAATGGAAAATTATGCGTGCTCCCCTGCTAAGGTCAATTATCCTGGGTAATAAAAATGTTAAAAACTTGAGAAAGTGGGATTAAGTGTTGGAGTGAGGTCCCTAGGGTAGTAAGATAGGGAAGGATTCGATTCGTATCAGGGAGATGATTTATTTTTCTTTACAGTTGGGGGGAAGAAGGGAAAGGATAAAAGAAACTACAGAGTCAAATTGAGAGAGACATGAAGGAGGATGAGGTGGCTTTTTTCTGGTGGGAGAAAGCTTTGAAATAAAAAAGGAATAGAGATGGGGAAAGACAAGAGAAGGGTTTGTGCATGGGCTAGAGTGTCAACAGCAGTTGTATAAAAGCTAGTCTGGCTGCAGCTAAGTGATGACCCAGGGGCTGGGTTGAGCATTATGAGAGCTAGAGAGATACCCAGGTCTCAGACAGACCTTCCTTGCTATAAAGACAGCCTGGGTGGGCAAGTTGGGGTGCTCTCATAAAATAACTCATTCTACTTGTTATAGAAAAGCCCAGAAGAACACAGCTCAAAAGGTGGAGGGTGAAGAGAGTGCCATCATCCAGAAAAGTTCATGTGTTGAGCCACTGGCTTTCCGCTTTCTCGATAAACATACTTACAATGTCCCAGAAGTGGAAAGTCACAAAGAATTCCTACAGCACCCTTTCCTCTGTTTAGGCCACCTAGTCCAGCCTGATTCTGTAACTGGTTCTTAAACTTATTTTTGTTCTGTAAACCATGGAGAAAATAAGTTTCATGTATATATAATAGCAGTGAAACTGTGTTTTCACCAAAAAACAGGAGCAGCCTCTTCAATGATTTTTAAATAAGTTTATTAATTATATCAACCCATTTACTAGAATTTTTACATTTCCATTCCAGGCATCTTCTCAGATATTTACACTTACTTGTTATTAAATACAAATACAATTCAAAAAAAGCTTTAGCTATTAAAATGGCTATCTGTGTATTGTAGTTATAAAAGAGCAGGATATTTAAAGAGAGTATTTTCTAGAGTGTTCACCCACAAAAACCAAAATAATCTTACATTCAATTTAATACCCAATACATACATATTTGAAGGTACTTCCTTTCCTCAGAGTGCCCCCTCCTTCCTCAAGGCCTGTTGATAATTACTAATATAAGTTGACAATCTTTATCAATTCAGTAACAACTTTTTAGATGGTCTATAATGATAATGACATAGTACCTACCCCAAATGTCTTACAGGGTCTAATTTCAGCTGTATGTATTGATGTCTTTGAATGATTTCAATTGTGTCTCACTGGCTCGCTGTACTCTAGAGAACTGGCCAAAGCCTAGTGAGAAACTCAGGTTCATAATCTCAAAGCAAAGCTTAAAGGAAAAAAAGTTGGAAAGATGGAGATATAAAAAGTAAATTTTAAGAAAGATACAAGTAATGCTTTTCATACTAGTGATTCAATACAGGTTAGGCCCCAAAGTATGGTGAAGCATGAAACTATCGTGAAAAGACTGATTTCCTCCCATCTGGCCACCAATTTACTGAGAGATCTTGGACAAGTGCATGAATTTCAGTTTCCATGTGTAAGTAAGGAGTTGGTGGGAACAGATGTTCTCCAAGATGCCCCTGAGTTCTAATAGTTTGTAATTCTAAATCAGAACACTTTACTGATAGGCGTGCATCCTGGCCTTATACCAAAAGCAGGAGCTCAACAGAGGGATGGCAGAGAACTACTGGTAACCCTGCCCTGGCTATAGCACATAATCACCTGAAGACACAGTATTTACTAGGAGTTCCATGGAGGGAGACATTTCAGACTTCTCAGGAGTGAAGAGTGAAGTATCGGCAGACTCTTATTTTTGGCTGAGTCTGTGAACTATCTCAAGGGCTGTTTGAGTAGCTCATCTTCTTTGCTTGCTCCAGTTCCACAGTTGCCTTGCACCTCACTATGGAGCACACGGCCTGCTGAAAGTTGTCGCCAACCACCACATAGAGTAACAGGTTACCAAAGGTGTTCAGGGCAGCCAGTGGCCTGGAAATGATGTAAGCTTCATGGATCTGATTCTCGATGGAGCAGCGGATGGAAAGCAGGCGAGATTCAATCCGAATGACCCTCAAGATGTGGAAAGGTAAAAAGCATACGTAAAACACGAGGAGCAGCAGAATGGTCAGCCTTCGAGCTTTCTGCTTAAGGCAGCTGCTCGTCTGCGGTCCCTGGGTTAGGGTGTAGATAATCGTCGTGTAGCAAAGTGTTACTATCACCAACGGGAGGCAGAAAGCGGTGGCGGTCAAAATTAAATTGTACCATTTAATGGTGGTGAGGTCATCCGAACTGGTGAGGTCAAGACAGGCAGATCTATTGGTCCTGGTGGTCGATGTGATCAGGAAGGTCATGGGGATGACGGCCACCAGTGAAATGACCCACACCACGGCACAGGCTACCACTGCCCAGCGGGTCTTGTGGATGGCGAAGCAGCTCATCGGGTGAATGATCACACAGTAGCGGAAGATGCTGAAACAGGTAAGGAAGAGGATGCTGCTGTACAAGTTGAAATGGAAGCCGAAGCGGATGAACTTGCACATGAAATCCCCAAAGATCCAGTTTTCCCCACTGGCATAGTAGTGAATCAGGAAGGGGAGGCAGGTGAGATACAGCAGGTCTGTGCAGGCCAGGTTCAGCATGATGATGGTGCTGCTTTTCCAGGGACGCATTTTGAGAATGTAAGTGGAAATGGCCAGCACGTTCCCTGGGAAACCTACGAGGAAGATGATGCCATAAATAACAGGGAGGTAGTGCATCTTGAGTGGGATTTTTTCATCAGTGCAATTTTCAAGAGTAATTGCATAATCAGGGAAATCGGAAGTATTTGCTATACTGTCCAGTGGTGGCTCATACATGGCTGATTCCTTTCATCTTGCAAGGAAACAAGCGAGTTTCACTTTGGCAATGGGAATGTCGAATGAGAAGTAACTCGCTGGTAAAGAAAAACAGAAAACATTAATTATAGGGTAATGAAAACAATGATCTACTTTTAAATGAAAAATTGCTCTAACATTAAATTTGCCACTTCTTTCTCTTTAATCTCAAAAGAGAGCCTGTGGAGAAGAGATTGAATTACAAGAAAATGACTGTAGGGCAAGTTGCTAAATGCATCTAATAAAAATATAAAAGTTAAATTACCATGAGAATTTAAATGAAGGACTGGTTTTTGAAAAAGCCAAATATAGCTGTGGAAAACAATTCAGCAAGGTTTTTGTTTGGACAAGCCATAAAGATCTATAATTAATCAGTTGCAATGCACATTGTGATCATATCACTTCTAATTTCATGAAATGCTGAAAAGTATTTCTCATTATCTCTATTTTACAAACGACACTAAGACTGAGAGATGTTTTGCAGCCTATTCCTTGGTAACACATCTAGGCGCCTAAGTGGTCTCCAAACTCATGTTTCTCTAATGTAGAAACCATTCTCTGCCTATCTTACCTCTCAGTGCTGCCTCTCAATCTGTATTTTGTGGATTTTCATCAAGTTTGGCTTAAATAACTGAGAGCACAGGATTTAGGAAGATAGAAAAAGACCAAATACTGTGAATTTCATGCATTGCAACATTGTATTTGTGGTAGATTTAATTTCAAATTTCAGTGATTCTGATTCATTTTAATTAGCTAAAATTTGTTCCTATAAAGTGTTTGTGTGCGGTGTGTTTGTGGAGGGTTAGAGTAGCATCAACAGCATAATGCCACATTTAAAAGCTGGGGCTGTGAGGCCAGAAAACCATATCTCAATGTTCAGTTTAGCCATTTAGTGTCTGTGTGCCCCTAAATAAGTTGTTTAAGCTCTTTAGGGTTGAAAGAAGCATTATTTTAACTTCTTCTTGCTTCTGAGTATTTAAAAAAAATTGACAGTGAATTTCTGCCATGTGAAAAGCACAAAGACTATTTAAATGAAGCATTAGTTGGCTCAACACCTGTAGCTCAGTGAGTAGGGCGCCAGCCACATACACTGAGACTGGGGGTTCCAGCCTGGCCAGGGCTTGCTAAACAGCAATGACAACTGCAACAACAACAACAAAAAAGTCAAGTGTTGTGGTGGTCACCTGTAGTCCCAGCTACTTGGGAGACTGAGACAAGAGAATCACTTAAACCCAAGAGTTGAAGGTTGCTATGAGCTATGCCACCATAGCACTCTACAGAGGGTGACAAAGTGAGACTCTGTCTCAATTTAAAAAATAAATAAATAAATAAAAGAAGAGTTACTTATAATTAGCCTGTTATTGGGCTGTAAATAGCTCTTGGTAAAATGCATCCACTCCCTTATGGAATGGCCACTGTGTATAAATTAAGTCTTCTGCCAGGTCCTAGGGATGAAAAATGAATAATGCACACAGATGTGTAAGCCACTATCATGGTCTACTGGAGGAAATGGACATGAACAATTATCAAACATAACCCTGCCTCATGGAGATGTCACTATCTCAAAAAGTAGGAAGAAAAACATGGGTACACTGTTGGGCACATAAGTGTTCAATAATGCTAGGCAGTTGTTAATAGTAAGTTGTTTGATAGGTGAAGGGTATGAAGCCACTGAGATCACAAAGAAAGGAGGGAACAGCTACCTTCCTAAGGAGACTAAGAGAGGGCACTAAGGACAGGTCACTGAGGAGGGAATATTTAAGCTGAACTTAGCAAGAGGAGGGATCATCCCAACTGAGGAAGAGGGAAAGGCATGCCAGACAAAGGGAACAGCCTGTGCAATGGCGCTGAGATGGGACAGAGCTCAGAGGTCTATGGGAGTCTTAAGCAGCTCGGCATGACTGCTGTGTTAGTTGGCATTGGGACATGAAGCTAGAAGGAAAAAATAGCCAATAATAAAAGTAGTGCCTCCTGTATACAAAGTGCTACTCTAACTGCCTTACATATATAAATTCCTTCAATCCTCACAGCAGCTGGTGAGGTAGTACTGCAATTACTCCCATTTTACAGAAGAAAACTGAGGTACAGAGAAGGCAGTGATGTGCTCAAGCTCACACTGCTAGTTAGTGATGAACAAGGATACAAACTGGGGCAATCTTAGTGCAGACATGGTTACTCTTCACAACCAGTAGATAAGAGGGAAATCCTAAGTGTCCTATAATAACAAAGATGAGTAGATGTTATTCAAGAAAGAGCGAGCAATAAGTCAAACACTACACAGCCCTCTTTGGAGCCACAGGAGATTGGTTCTAAAATCCTCAAGGATACCAAGATCTGTGGATGCCCAAGTCCTGATATAAAATAGAGTAGTGTTTGCACATAACCAATGCATATATTTTGAATCATCTCTACATTACTTATAATACACAAGACAATGTAAATGCTATGTAAGTAATTGTATTGTTTATAGAATGATGACAAGGAAACAAAGTCTAAATGTTCATTACAAATGCAATGTTTTTTTGAGTATTTTCAATCTGCATTTGGTTGAATCTATGAGTGCAGAACCCACATTTACAAAGGACCAACTGTAAATGTGTGACCCAAGGCAAAAACGGCAATAATAATAGTGCCCACTTCTCCTAGGGTTGGCAGAGGACTCGGTGATTTAAATAATTTAAACATAAAGTGTTTGGAAGGGAGCCTCGCTCATGGTGAGTGCCACATCAGTCTGCCATGTTGTTACTATTCTCTGATACTAAATCCACACTGTGGAGCAATTCCTCAGAGTAGTGCAGGGCTCTATTTCAAACTAGCCCAACTTTATAGATAATAGACCTATAGAGTCTTTCTCTTTTGAAGAACTTGAATGTACTCTTCCAGATCTCACTTAGCCGGAATGCATTTGGAGGCTTTTAATTTTTATTCTGTATGAATTGGGGACACCAAATTTGCCTCTAGGCAACTTCTGGAACCCTCAAGGTTAGATACTGGTGCTCCCTGGGATCACATGTCACCCATTCTCTCCTTGTCAGGTGAATTTACTGTGCTTGGAAGAGCTTCCCATAGAACTATCAGCTGCCCAACACTGGAGATGATGGGAGTCCGGGAGTGTGGACCAGAAAGAGTACTCTGAAGCCAGATTGAAAATACTCAGGGGACCACAGTGGGCAGCTATCACTTGGCCAAATGCCTGAAAAAGGTCTGAAACATGAAGAGAAGCCAGTGACTTAAACTTGAAAGAAAATGGCCATGGCCAAGGATTAACAGTTAACAACTGTTAACTTCTCATGTTGGCCATTAACTTGCTCATGTTGTTGTTTCTGGGGTGAAGGTGTAAAGATTATTTTAGTAACACCCAAAAGAAGTCTCAAGAATATTTCATTATCCCTGTGACTTGTTTCAACAGAAAAGTGCTGTCCGTTGACTTTTGGAAAGCAGAAACATAGTCACGTTGGACCCCAGGGGCTGACACCCAAAAAGAAGATACTCAATAAATACCCACTGAAGAACAATCAATAACAACTTCAAAAGCCATCAGATGCAGATGGCTAGTGAAGTAGCAACTATTGCCTTTTTAAAAGCTTGGATCTTTAATAACTTTTAAAATAAGAAACAAAATAGTAATCCCTGCCATTGCCAAATAAAGCCTTGGTCAGGTTCTGGGGACCATCTCAAAAAATAATTACATCACAGGAAAGCAGGTTATAGGTCGTAACAACCACCTTATTGTTTTGAAAAGCGACAGTTCAACTTGAGATTTCATGAAGGCTAACTAACCAATTGTAAAGGAGGAGGGGTTGACTAAGAAATGTAAGCTCTCTTCCATAAACATCACCAGAAGTGTGGTCTGAGTTTACAAAATATGTCTGATGTTAAAAACAGCACACAAAAACCGGTCTGGGCTGTGAGCAAGGTAGGATGAAGCAGTTTCTTTCCTCTCTAGCCCGAGTCCTGTGCAATTCTCTACCACAACCTAGAATACCAGCTGGCCCACAAACAAATCATTTAAACTCAAAGGACAACAAAAACAAATAACGTGGCCCAGCCTTGGGTGAATTCCCTGTCTTTTGCTGGAACGTGAGGTTACAGACCACCTGGAATGAGTGGGCTCTTTGTAAGCTGGAAGTAATGATTCATGAGTTTCAACATAGCCAAATAGTAAGCATGAACAAAACTAGATGCCACATGAGCAAAGGCAAGGATCAAAGGTTGGAACAACCTTGTGAAGAAAAGCTTATAATTTTAAACTCTATTTTTTTCTCTGAAATTGGGACATGATTATCATTGTTTGAGAACCCAGTTTCATGATGGATTGATCACTGTTCTAATCCCAGCACACCCGTGAACCTCACAGATTGGGATGCCACGACTCTGTAGGTAAGGGGGGCATGAGCAGAAATGAAACTATTGAAGTGGAAGCAGATACTTCCTTACATCCTCAGGGCACTCCTGCCCATTGGGTGTGAACAAGTAAGGTGGGATTAAGGACGAAAAGTGATTTTTCTAGGACACCTGTTAGTTTTGTGGACCAGTTTGTTGAATAATTTATCCTCATCCAGCAATCGTCATACCTTCTCCAGCTCCCCTCTCTCTCCTTCCCACCTCCTTCTGAACTTTTCTGGTGCTGCTCCAGTGCTGAATTCACAGTTGATTCTCTTCTCTTTCCCCCAAGCTCCACTGGTCTAAGGAGGTATAAACTTGGAATACTCCCTTCTCTCAAGAGTCCTTCCTGGGAAGCTCTGGGGGGAGGTCACTTTGGGTTGCTAAAAAAAAACCTGAGTAGACCTTACATTAACAAAGACTCATCTTGGCTTCCCAGTCTACATGTTTGAAAACTAATTTGATTTGATACTGTTGGAAAACAGACGCATCCTTAACCCAGACAAATCTGTGACAGGATAAGCATCTTCCCAAACCTGAAGGAACCTTCCCTTCCTCCAGCTCCTCCAGGGCTTCCTCAGCTCTGCCCTCAATCCCTGCTTTCAAATAAGAATTTTGCAGCTCACTTACCTTGAAGACTGTTGGGACTTGCCATGTTGGAGCCCACAGCTGTGATTTTAGCTTTTTCGTCTTTTGGAGTGTCAAACTCTGTGGAAGCTTACAGAAAAAAAAAAAAAAAAAAAAATGTTTGCACAGACACACAAAAATTTGATGTTTGATTTTTAGGTTTAGAGACACATCTAAGCCATTTCGTTGAATCCACAGCATCAAAACAGAACAGAGCAAGACAGAAAAGACCAGCAAGAGGGGAGCCCTTCTTTTTGCTGGCTCCAGGGCTGGGGAGCGAGCAATGTTCTGGGAAGGATAAGGTGTGAGCTGTGCGCGCATCCCGCCAACGTGGTGAATCATGTCAAATTCCCTGCTTGTCCCCAGAGTATTCTCCCTGTGCCCCTCCTCCAGCCCCCAGAAAGACTCCACACTAGGAAAAAAAGTCCAAGATGAGATCCGTAGTCCACCACTTCTCCAGGCCCATCTAAGACGAATCTCTGCCTGCCCTAGGGCTTTTCTTTCCCCTAATGCGCCCCCATTTCCCGCCAGAACCTGGGCACACACCTGCTGCTCCAGAAGAAGAAAGAGAATTCTGCTCTGCCTTCCTCTACCACCTCCCACCCTGTCCCGCTTTAGCGCGCACAGGGGACTCTGTTCCCCCAGAGCCCGGGCCACCCGCAGTGTCCTCAGCACTCAGCCCCCTCCATCTGCGGGGCCTCGCTCCCCGATGGCGCGCGGCTCACCTGGCAGCCCTGGCGCGGAGAACGTGCGGCCCCGCGTGGCGGTCTCTGCCCGGCAGCGGATGAGACTGCAGATCCGTTAGGGCAGAGGCCGCGCGCCACCCCTGCCCCTCCCACCCCTACAAGCAGGTGCGAGCGCGCGGGTCTCCGCCCGGGCAGACAGGCCCAGAGGCAGGGACAGCGGCTTCCACTCCGGGATCTCTGCACATCCTCTGAAACTGACCCAGAGCAGGTGTTTGCAAAGGTGCAAAAACGGCCTTGGCAGGAGCGTTCTTGCCCCCAGAAGAGTTGTGATTCTGACGTTTGAGTCCAGAAATAGGAGCTGCTCTCCCACAGCTCAGTGCCTCTTCTTTAGCAGGACTTGAAAGCTCCTTCTGTAGCGCTGTCTTTTTCCTGTATTCAGAAACAGTCCTGCCCTCCAGTGCTTAGCGAGCTGGCTGAACAAGTTTCTATCTGTGCGTGAAGCGCATTTGTCTGGGTCTCTAGATCTGGGATGTGGCTCGCTTGCCACATAACTTGGAAACAGCCTCTTCCCTTTTCTGATAACAGGACCTGAACGTCAAGGTCTCTTCCAGCATCAGATAGGAGCTGGCCGTATTCGGGAATGGGGATGCTTGGCCAGCACCCCTTCTCCCCTCTATCATGGATGCCCATTGAATGTGCCTTCTGCATTCCACGTTGATGGGCGTTAAACAACCCTGGATGCTCCCTCCTCTAAGAATGCCAGCCCAGGAGCGGGAATGTTAAGCCACGCATCCCAGAGCCCACGGGGAAAGAGTTGGCCCAAGCCGATGGTTGAGATACACTACATTAGACATTTTTATTAATATGCTTATTGTTATTATTATTTAAGTCTCAGTCTCTAGGGAAATATTTTGTAGAGGGAAAAATTACTCTCCACTTTTGCTATTTTTAGTAACTTCTTCAGTTCATCATTTGGAACTATCTGACCCTATTTTGTTCCAACCTGTGTAATGTCTATCATCAGACAATTATTTGCTGTTTGATTATTCTGTGTCAGGGACTGAAGAGATAAGGAAAAAAATAATAATTTCTACCTTCTAGAAATTCGTGTCCTATAGGAACATAAAAAATAGGCTCAGCACCTGTGGCTCAGAGGCTAGGGTGCCAGCCACATAAACCAGAACTGGAGGGTTCAAATCCAGCCCGGGCATGCCAAACAATGACAACTACAATAAAAAACTAGCCAGGTGTTGTGGCGGGTGCCTGTAGTCTCAGCTACTTGGGAGGCTGAGGCAAGAGAATTGCTTAAAGTCCAAGAGTTTGAGGTTGCTGTGAGCTGTGACACTACAGCACTCTACTGAGAGCGACAAAGTGAGACTCTGTCTCAAAAAAAAAAAAAAGAAAAAGAAAGAAGCATTTAAGAAATAAATTAAAAATGTAATTAGAGCTTAACACTGCTAAATAAGGGTGCCATAGATGTACCTAACCTGAATGGAGGCTTTCTGGAGTGAAAGACGTCTGAGCATTTTTCCAGGTAAAGAGAAAATGGCTTAAAGAGGTTATTTAAAAAGTTTTTGGTCCTAGAATTCTAGACATGGAAGAGCCCCTTAGAAATATCCAGTCCTGGAAATGTAAAGTGGGTACAGAGGCTCTGGAAAACAGTATAATGGTTCCTTTAAAAATGAAAATAGAATTAGGACATGACCCAACAATTTTACTTCTAGGGATATACCCAATAGAGGTATTGAAAGCAGGGACTCAAAGAGATACTTGTACACTCATGTTCATAGCAGCATTGTTCACAGCAGCCAAAACGTGGAAACAACCCAGGTGCCTATGGATGTTGAATGAACAAAGAAAATGTGATATATCCATGCAATGGAATACTATTCAGCCTTAAAAAAGGAAATTCTACACAAGCTACAACATGGATAAACCTCAAGGATATTACGCTAACAAAATAACCTCGCCCCAAGGACAAACACTGTTCTTCTTACATAAGGTACCCAGAAGCATCAGATTCATAGAGATGGAAGGTAGAATGATTGCCAGGGGCTGCAGGGAGAAGGGGTAAGGAGCTATTGGTTAATAAGTATGGAGTTTCAGCTTCGCAAGATGAGTAGAGTAGGCTCTGAGTAGCCTCCTGTGGGTGGATGGTGGTGATAGCTGTGTGACATGGTTGAACTTAATGCCACTGAGCTATAAACTTTAATATGGTTAAAATAGACTTTCATTATGATTATTTTACCATGAATTTTTAATTGTCAAAAATCCAGTTCTATATATTCACTCTATAAAGGAAGACACTGAGAATTAGAGAGATGGACGTGACAATCCTGAGGTCAATGCACGGAGGCCTGTGTAAAACCAAAACATCAAGCCCGTTCCTTCTAATCCACTCTGGAGGTGGCTGGGCCACTGGTTTGAAACCATTGATTCATCAAACAATAATGTACTATAATCCAGTACTCCAATCGCCCTCCATCAACAAGATAATTATTATGAACTAGTTATGCTTTTCTAAATTTTTAATGTTTACTCATGAATATTTACTTCTTACCACATATTTTCACATATATAATAGTGCTTTGCAGCAAAATAAAATAAAATTTTAACCAATATAGGTCTTAGTCTCTGTATAAAGAGAATAATGTAATTTATATTATGCATCTTTAGAACAACTGGAGTTAGAAAAACTATGTCACTATTTGAGACTACATACTGAGCTTCAAATGTGGGGCTTGAGGTTGTGGTCTAAGACCCCCAAGTCAAAGACTTAAATGAGGGTAAATTGAACTTCTATTGAAAACTGGTCTCTTTCCTAGATTCAGAAATGCACTTTCTCCTTTAAAATGAGCACTCAGTAGAACACTTAAATTCACAGCAACCTGAGCAGCACAGGTCCCACCTGTCATGTGCTGTAATTGCTCCTTTGAAGCAGGAAATAGGAAATCTCCATGATAATCGGGGGACTGGAAACCTCTCTAAGTAGGAAGCATTATAACCCCCTAGCCTCCTGCTCCACAAAGCTCCCTAGAAGTCTGCATTGAAAGCAGAGTCAAGTAGCATTCTCCAAAGAACCATTGCTTATTGAGTTAGGAGTTAGCAGGAGTAAAATATTAGGAATTGTCTTACTTCTTAATCTGGGTTTTATTGAGAAAGGAACAAACAGCTGGTGACAATGTGGACCATTCTGTTTCTCTCTCCCCTGGTTGTCATTATCCAAACTGTAGATGATCGTGTTTCCAGAGACTGTTCCGACTATGACTGATGTTATCACTCTTGAACATTCATGACCTTGCCAGGTATTTTTGGTAATTTTGGCCACAATATTGTATGTTTGGTATAATAGCAATATTCTCATGAGATGAATTGTTTTATTATTTTTTAGAAAATGGTTAACTTATTTTCTAATGCCTTTAAAAGGGATTACTCAGTCAAGGTGTAATAGTTAAATAAAGCAAGTTTTTGATGTACACTCAACTGGGCAACAAATTTAGCTATTGTAATGCCCTTCAGATTCTTACAATATTTCTTCGATAAGGAGGATTTTATGTTTTAGTGGAAGGAGAGAGCACCAGAAATTTGAGACTTGGATTTTAGGTTTGAAAGCAACTCAATTAGCTGGACAAGGAAATTCTTTTCCGCTGTCCTTCTGTACATCTAGGAAAAGCAGTGGTTGAACAAATAACGTTCTAAGACCAGTTCTGTATTAAAGGACTCTTAGCAGAGAAAATTTAGATTAACTCTTTGTTTCATAGAAAAGTAGGTATAACATTGCTGGGCCAGTGTTAGTCACCTGGCATGCTTCTACATGAATATCATCTCATGATTTTTAATATTTTCACTTCTTTGAAAAGGGACTTTTTCTGGGGCACACAGATAAGTGTTGGGAAAGAGATTGATTGCCCATTCTTAGATTCAATCCCATCATAATTTGGAAGACAGTGTTAGGGTCGTCTAGAGGTGAATAAAAACCCAGACAGTTAGTAGATCTAGGCACAGCCCAGAATGGGATTTCTGGGAAGACTTATAGTGTGAAATATGTTGAACCACAGAAGCAGGGAGAGGTGGAAATTGGAGACTAAAGGAAATGTCATATAGAAAAGGAACATAGAAAACCAGAGACAAGAGAAAACTGTCATCAAGAAATTCAGCCCTTTGCCTTTGCTGGTACAAGTCCCCCTGTTTGACCAAGGCTTTCTCCCCACCTTTCTGATTTGAATCTTATGATTTCTTTAAGGTTTAATAAAATACTCTATGAGCGCATTTTCTCAGAAATGCTTCCTTTTCTCCTCTGAATACTTTTATATTTATAGTTTATACCATGCAATATAACTTTTATTCATTTTTAAACTGTTTAGTAATTCTTCAAATGATAATGGTTTCATAAACTTGAATCTTGCTTATTCAACAAGACTGTCTACGTCTCAAGAGGCAGAAGTTTATGTTCCTCTCTTTGGAAATTACACAATGCCTTAAATAGATATAGAATGGGCAATAACTTGGCCAGTTGTTAGCAGGAAATTATTACTATACCATAAATCTGATGCATCTATTGATCTGAATTAATATTAAGTTCTTGAGATTTTTAGTTACTAGTTGAAACTAAGCTGGGTCTCACTGGCCTCTAGTCGATCATTTGAGCTTCTGAAAAGAAGTCTGGGGAAAGAGTTGGCAAGAATTTAACAGAGGGCCAAGTGCAGTGGCTAACACCTGTAATCCTAGCACCCTTGGTGGCTGAAGTTGCTGTGAGCTATGATGATTCCATGGCACTCTACCCAGGATGACAAAGTGAGACACTTTCATGAAAGAAAGAAAGGAAGGAAAGAAGGGAGGAAGGAAGGAAGGATGGAAGGAAGGACGGAAAAGGAAAGGAAGGAAGAAGGCATTTTAACAGAATGAAAACCAAGGAAGGAAGGGAGGAAGGAAGGAAGGATGGAAGGAAGGACGGAAAAGGAAAGGAAGGAAGAAGGCATTTTAACAGAATGAAAACAAAGGAAGGAAGGGAGGAAGGAAAAAGGAAAGGAAAGGAGAGAAGAGGAGAGAAGGGAGGAGAAGGGAGGGGAAGGGAAGGGAGGGAAGGGGAAGAAGGAAGGAAGGAAGGAAGGAGAAGGGAAGGGAAGAAGGAGAGAGAAAGAGAAGAGGAGGGGAGAGGAGGGAAGGATTGGAGAGGAGGGAGGAGGGAAGAGGGAAGGGAAGGGAAGGCATTTTAGCAGAGTGAAAACCAAGCAGGAAAGATTGAATCGGGTAATTTGGAAATCACTGGTGACCTCAGAAGCTTCAGTCATATGGTAAGGGCCAAACCTGGTGTGTGCAATAAGTTGAATGGTAAAATGGGAACTTGATAAGTTGTTGGAAATGACATGAAGAAAGAAATAATGATGAAGTCTAAAGAAGATGCTTATTTATTATTTCCTTAGGATAGAGGAAACCTAAGCATTATTGCAGACAGAGGGAAACACAAAAGCTAATGAAGGTATAAAGATTAAAGGATAATTAAAGAACAAAGGGCAGGAAATAATTGGGAGGTGTGACTGCACGAGTAATAACTAGGGGTTTGAATCCTGGTTCCTACTTTTATAAGCTCTATAAACTCTCTCCTTCTAACCTTCTTTTGTTCACTCCCCAAAGCATGATTATTGTTAAGTCTAAATGAAGCAATAGATGAAAAATCATTAGCACATAGCAAGAACTCATGAGATAATATCTAATATTTATCCATGAAATAATATCTATGATTAGGTCAGGAGCACACATGGCAGGGAGGAAAGCCACCAGTTCCTCAGAGATGAGAAAGACGGACTGGAGAGAGTCTGCGGAAACTCTGGCCGAGGTGGAATTCCACTATCTCCAAGTGTGATCTAGAAGTCCTGACCCTGGCAATCTTGGGCAGCTTTGAAAAATACCAATGATCAGATCCTACTCTAGACTAATTAAATAAAAAAATTCCCAAAGTGGGCATAAGTATTGTTATTTTTTAAAGGTCATTGGGTTATCAAAATATACAGTAAAGGTTGAAAATGATTAGAATAGATTTCAATTCTCCAACTTGACTGCGTATGGTAAGCACTTCAAAAACTTACAACAATACTCATGCCAAGCATGAACAAATCTCAAAAACATTATGTTTAGCCAAAGAAGCCCGAAACAAAGAAAACTACTTTGCATGATTCCATTTTGACTCCATCGAGATCAGGCAAAATGCAATCCATAAGGCTAAACGTTAATGGTTCTTCTTGAAGAAAAGCAACAAGAGACTCTCTACTTTGATATAAATGTCTTATATCTTTATCGGGGTATTGGTTACACAAATGAATATTTTTTTTCAAAACTCATTGATTTGTATACTTAATAACTGTGTGTGCACTACATATAATTATACTTTGATTAAAAAATAATTAACTCCAAGTTAATATTTGACTTAATTGGTATGAGAAATGAGGTTGTGCATTGGGATTTCAATTAGTAAAACAAAGGAAAGTGTAAGAGCCACCGAGCTAAATCATTTGCTGAGATTGAGTGAATGAGATGAGCAAGAAGAAGGAACATTTAGCAGAAGACTGATAAAGGCTGAAAATTAGACAGTAAGGTTGAATGGGTACATGATCGGGGTGTAATCATGACGATCTCTGATCAGATAATCCATGAGAAATGAGCAGCTTGAAAAAATATATAAATTCTCCCAGGCCCACCCTGCACTTTTTGATACACATTCTGGGAGTGAGGCCCAAGGATGTGCATGAATCAATTTCCCCCAGGTGATCCTCATCAAATTGACAAAATTGAGGACCAGAACTAAGTATTTCCTTGGAGAGTAGTGAATTCAATGGAGGGTAATTCATAGCAGGTGAGGGCAGTTCTAACTTAGAACTGAGACATTTGAAAACCAGGGACAACAGGACTGATAGGTCTCTGCATGGAGCTGAGGGGTTGATGTTCAGCTATAATGTGAAAATAAAACAGTCCTGAGAAATCAAAGGAAACAAAAGGAGCGATGAAGTAAGAAACTGGCCTGGAGTTTGGCAGTCAGTCCTGGGATGAGCGATCTATTTGGGAATGGGATGTGACCTTCTGGGCAGCCTCCAGTGCTCCTTAAAGATAATTACTCTGAAATGGACCAAGAAATCAATGGCAGAATTGACAGTTTTCGTGAGAAGTATTAGCAAAATGCTACAATTCAAAAAGAAACACAGTACACCTTTGAGGCGGACCTTTGGTAAGATTGAGACAAGTGCAGACATCGGGAGAAGGGATTTCAGGGAGAGGGTCGGTTTATGCAAAAATATGGAGAATTGAAGAAAGTGTCTAGGTAATAATATAAGGCCCAATTTTCCTGGAAATTTTTTTAAGTACACGTAAGACAGAAGGTAGGATGGGTAAGTCCTAAAATGTAGAATGGGTCATGTTGTGGAGAGAATATTCGCTCTCTCTAATCCTGAAGAAGTGCCATGAATCCTTCCGCCTACAAGGAAATAATTTTCGCCAATACTTTAAAAGAGCTTTGAAGCAGATCCTTCTGCATTGAACCTCTGGGGAGAACCCAGCCTTAGCTGAGAGCCTGGTTATAGCCGGGTGAGACCAGGAGTAGAGAACCAGGTACACTGGTCTGAGACTCCTAACTTCGGACTTGCAGAAAATGGAAGGCCATCAATGTGCATTGTTTTAAGCCACTGAGTCTGGTAATTTGTTACTCAGCAAAAGATAATTAATACAGATTTTGCTGAGGCAATTGTATCAAATTAGACAGACCACAGGGGGCCGCTGGAAGTGTTTGGGGAGGGAAGTGTAATAAAGACTGTCGGGAACATGTGTAGCACCTGTGTGTTCACTTGTCTTCCTGCTGGGCAGTATTTAATTGAAATATTTCATCAGCAAGTTTCTTGTAAGAAAAAACAATATTCCAGGGAACTAGATGAAGAAACCAATTTTTTGTTGCTGTTGTTGCCTTAAAGATTAATCTTTCTTATTTCCCATGTTATTCATACCCTGAGTTGTATCTACATATTATATTTTGTTCATTTGCTCAGGTTTTCATCTTCTGGTGTTTATGCAGTTAAGGTTTTATTTCTTTGTTTGTGCTTTTGGATCTTTGGAACTATAAAAATGACTTTGACCAGAATCACATGACTCCTTTAACTGTATTCTTGTTCCATAGAAGAAAAATAGAAGTGGAGGCCGGGGCCAAGTCTGTCACCGGTGCCGGGCAGCTTTACCATGCCACCATGTCACACAAACACTCCCTTTCTCTTTAACTCTTAAAATCACGACAACCTTCCGCCTCACACGTACACACAGGCAGATACCCACTATGGCAAAACTGCCCCTGCATCCTCTCCTGGGCCAGGTCTCCATAATGCAGGTGTGACTTTTCTGGGCCCCCTGTGGCATCAATAGCCACCAGTATAGGATGGTTAAGGGGGACATGAATAGACGAAACTTGTCCCAGCACTGCTCTTAACTTCTGTGACCTCACCTCACTCTGTCACGGGGTGAAGAGCAGATTAAGGACACACTCTGCTGGAAGTTCAGAGACTCAAATTCTTCACTGCTGGGGTAATGATTGTTTGCATTTTCTATAGCAGCCAGCACTAATTCCATTAACCTCACCTAACATTAGAAAAATAATTCGTTGACAGAGATTCCTTTCCCCGCTCTGTTATCATTTCTCCCCTTTCGTTAGCCTCTCTAAAGGACACCAGGTCAACAAGAACTGTTGAGATTTATTTCCCTGCCCTGCTAACGTCCTATACCACTTTTTCCCTTTCCGCCACCAAAACATCATCTTCCTTTCTTCGTCAGGCTTCTGCATTTGAATTAAAATGCCTTAGAAACACATGCCACAGGCTCTGTGATTTCTTCATTCTAGCACTTTAAGATTCTTCCTTTCGACCTTTTATATTGCTTTCATGATTAATGTTTTTCTAGATCCCTGTTGACACAACAGGCCACTGTAGTACTAACCTATTAACTTTGGAGAAATCTACGTTGAAATCTGATTTGAGTAAGAAACCCAAAATAGTTTTCAACTGGCTTAGAGTTTGTGAACAATGAACCAGACAAGTCCATCTCTGGGATGGATGGGGTCCGGAGGTGGAGCTGGAGTGAACCAGAGGCAGTTGGAGTGGAATGTGATGCCGGGGAAATGTAGCAGAAACATCTTTTAATCTTCGAATAGCTGTTTAAGCTGCCATGTTTAGGGAAAAAAAAGTAATTTAATGATAGCAGCTATTTCTTTCTTTCTTCAACTGGTCCTAGATGATCCTGGGGCCTATTCTTTCCTGCGCTGGGCACTGATATATGATTGTTGCCTAAAATCATTAAGTTCTTTATTGTTCCTCCCTTCCTAATTATACCAGATTGATATTTCATTAAGTTGGATTTTTTTTTAAAATCCTCTTTAATTGTAAATCCTGCTTCAATCCAAATTGTGAGTTTAACTATATCCAGACCTTCATTAAATTCTTGCAACTGTCTGTCTAGCGATAATTGAAAAGCCAACGTATGCCGCTTTCATTCATCTACACACTGAGAATAGAGTGACTCATTCCTCTCTACTCCAGCCCCGACGGGATGGTGGGTTATTCTTGGCCTCAACAAAGCTCTCTCTCTTCCTATGTCAAAACAGACTGATCGCTAATCCTGAGGCTTTAGGAGTCCTTTCAGACTCTACAGGGGAGCTTTTTATTTTACTTTATTTTTAACTGAGGGCAAATAAGTTCATCCTAATCTCAAAATGATAGTCTCTGAATAAATACGAGGACTACCCAGATAGGGATATCCCTGGCTAGATACTTTCCAGACAGCCCTCATACATCCCTAAATGGTTATTTTATTATATATTTATGTGGAAAAGGAATATTTCCACTCTATGTCCTGGTAATGTCTTTATGGTTGTCTTGAGTGTCTGTGGTGACAGTCCAGTGGTTCCCAGGTAGATGTACAGCAGTGGGCAGTTGAGTGTGTGGAGATGGACGTCGGCGCTGGGAGACAGTCCTCCCACAATCCAGGGCAATCCTCCAGCAAGACCAGTTATGATAAAAGAACAGCTCAAAAGAAGCCTTATTTGTTATCGCTTTATGTCTCTTTGGCTTCAGTCACTTTCCAGCTGAAAAAGCTGAGCTCAGCGACAGTCCTCTTTGTGGACACTATCACCTGGAGTTGACACAATGCAGCCTCTTTCTACACAGGAACCTATGCACCTAGTTAGACCTTGAGCAGGGCCAGCTGTGTAATTCACAGGTCCTAGCGCAAAACGAAAGCGTGAGCCTCCTTGTTTGAAAATCAGAAGAAAAGCCATGTTAAAGGTACTGAAACATACGGCTTTCCCCTTCGTCCATAGTCTTTCTCTTGATCTGTCATGCGCTTTTTTTAAATTTGGTATTTAATATCGTTCTAAGTTAAAGAAAAATTAAAATTGTCAGATATTAGCATGAAATCTGTGAACCATCTTTACATTTTATGCAATACCAATTTTAAACATAAATATAAGAGTATTTAGCTCATGAAGCATCCTTAAAGTTACACGAGCCGGATTTCACAAAGCTTGTGAAACAAGATACACAGATACGTATTTTGGTTTTGCCAGAACAATGGAAACACTGCCGAAAATGAGCTCAGCTGTTTCCATTTCACTTTTTTTATACACACATATTCTGCCAGGAGCCTCTATCTTAGTCTTACTGATGAGTAGGGGAGACTGAAAGGAAAATAAACGATGAGATGCCCTATCCTTCCTTAATCCATTGTCAGTGGAAGTCACTGTTTTATGCAGAGAGGAAAGAGGTGAGAAGGCTTGAGCACTAGTACTTCTTAGGATGCCATTGCTGTCTCACACTGGGAGCAAGTTTTGGTTCAATAGAAAGCATGACTTACAGAGACTGTCTATGTCCCCGACTTACCCAATCACTGGTGTTTACGTGTTGCAAGTAACGCCCCTGCTCACGCACACAATCCAAGTTTCCATCACATTTCACTTACAAGATGCAAGTTCAAAGATAACATGCTTAAGAATTTCAAACCAATCAGGAGGGTGATTGGTGGCATCACACCTATGGTTCATCTTATAAGGGTACATGTGAACCTTTCTAAATGTAGAGTACAAATGTCTTAACACAATAACTAAGAAAATGATATGAAGGCTATGTTAACCAGTTTGATGAAAATATTTCAAATTGTATACAAAAACAGCACACTGTACCCCATGACTATATTAATGTACACAGCTATGATTTAATTAAAGAAAAAAAGAATTTCAAATCAGCTTCAGCCTAAAACCAAATGAGGGAGCCTTTTAAATGTGAAACCCTGGGTTAACCACCCATGAAGTCAGACCTATCCTTGAGTTAGGAAATTATATGTTTTCCTGAATCAGACTCGAGGCCCTGGAAAATTTATCTAAGTTAAAAACTTTTTCAGAAGTATCAATTAAGAGGATGCTTTGAAGTTACTATTTTTTATGTTTGTAGAGCCGAAAAGAAATCAAATGTTGATTAATTTTGATTGAGGTCCTCCAGATGGCTTTTGTTACCTTGTGTTCCCTGTTCTATGCCACAAAATGATTTTATGTCATGAATGAATGGGTACGGTGCCCGCACACACCCGTGCATCTCAGCTCCTTCAGCCTTGGGATACAAAGCTGGCGTCTTGTCTTCATTCTGATCCATTCTGCCTCAGACCCCTGAGTGGTTATATCTTTTGGACATGGCCTTTGTACATGTGCAATTTTCTAGGGAGCTGCATCCAAGTGGCCTCTGTCTGTGCTGGATGGCTCTCCATAGGGGGACAGTGCAGACAATTTTTTATAAGAAACAAGAGGGGAATTGTGAAGATCTTTGCAAATTTGCCCCCAAAGAGCCATGTAGTCATTTCACAACACTGTGTGCGTGTGCATGCACACACACACACACACACGCACAGAGAACAAGAGGCATGGGAGGAAGAGGGAGAGAGAAAAATGAGAAAACAGTGGTGTGATTTCCTTCCTCAAGGACGGTGAGATAGCACGTTATCTGTTTGTAACTGACAGTTTTTAAGCTGGCTGTGTGTACAATTCAAACTTTCTTTTTATTAAATTACTGAAGACAAGGAGAAGACCGGGACTTTGGAAATAATCTGTTCTTCTCAGACATAGCAGGGGCAGTTGCCACCGCTCCTTACTTCTTTCCCTCACTGAATTTCAGAGAATGACATTGTTGCATATCAGTAGAAACAATCGTGGCAATATGTCCACGTTTCTCTAGTGAACTTCATTCCAGCCGTGTTCTCTTTGTGTGCTGTGGAGAGCTTAGGAGAAAAATCCTCATACCTCAGCCGTTTTTCTAAAGGCAAGGAGTGAGCGGTAGACAGTCTGCCACACCCAGGAGCTCAGGGCACTAAATTCTGAGGTCAGAATAGCAGCAGAATCCTTCCCCTCCTTGCCCTTGTGCAGTGACAGGGGCACACATGTGCATGGGAAAAATCAAAGACCAGCTGGGGTCTGTCTGTGCTGTCACTGTCACTCTCTCTCTCTGTGACCTATACTCTGCATATAACAGGATGGCAGAGACACTGTGCCTGAAGCTCATGAGTGGGTGGGCAGGGCTGAGCATGGAACACAGCGGGAAGGCACCATATCCTCCGTATCTCTCAAATCCTCCTTGAGAAGCCTCACAGACAACTCGGTGTTCACCATGGCCAACACTCCCATCAGCCAACCCAAACAGGCCACAACTGGTAACAGGGAGCCTGGTAAAGAATAACCTGGTGGCATAGGCAGGGCAGCCATCTAACTTGAAATAATAGCCACCATATTTCACAGTTGGGCTCCAACTGTTTCCAACTGTGTGGCCTTAGACAACTTGGTAAATTCTGTAGACTTCAAATTTTCTCACTAAAAATACCTCCCTATTTACCATGTGGTTTGTGGGAAGAATGAACAAGTTTTAAAACTGCCCATAGAATAATATGCAGTAAAAGAAACAATTAAGGGCTATGGCAATGCCAGGTATCATTGCAGGTGCCTAACACTGTGCCAGGCTGCGTAGAACAAAAATAAAAGATTTCATGCTCATGTCCAGTTTGAAAGCTCAAGCTATTACAAAAATGTTATGTCATGTCTGCATATTATGTATTAGTAATGACATTAGTAATGACAGCACCTCCCCCATGAAGTTGGCTCCATTGTTGTTCCCAGTTACCTTAAAGATGAGGTAATGAGATACAGTGAGCTTAAATAATCCCCAAAGGTCAAAGGGCTGTTGGAGAGTGGCAGATCCAAGATGTGAAACCTACACAGTCTAAATGCTGCCCAAATTCCACCTTGACTACCGCCATCTCCTTTGTTAGTACTAAATGCAAACAATAATTAAGTGGACTTAGTTATGGAAGGATCGATGGGGTAATCCTCTCAGAGGCCCTATCTGAGGATCTTTCACTGAGAGCCTTATTTTCAGCTATATGATAAGCCGTGGTAATAGCCTAAACATAAAAACTAAGCCTGCTTGCTGTGCTCTCTTCTGGAAGGTCTCAAAATCTATCAGCCTGTCTACAACACAGAACTCTTGAGGGCATTTACAGAATACCAAAGATTGGATACTCTGACACCCAGTGGAGATAGCATCTTCCAGAAAATCTGGACGCATGTCCACTAGATGCCAAGGGAACTTCCCATACATGGGGCTGGTTTGGCCAATGGGCACTGTGTTTGCTGGCATATTCTATAAGAACTCTCTTTTGTTGGGCTCCCCTTGCTCAAAGCACTGGCCTGTTGCATGGTGACACAATATTGGTCCTGTGCTGCATTTGCATGGAATAAAACCTAATGGCTTTTCTGGCATTTCCAACACTTCACACTAGGGGCTTCAGAAGGATATGTACCATGGTAGGAGCAATGTTTAATACACTGAGGGGCAGAGCAGTTCAAAACAGAAGAATTCCTTGGGAGAAGGCAGAAATGTGATAAACTTATGAGCCATCCCGTATTCCTTCTCCTAGTATCTGTGAGAACTCACTAGTCCCTGAAAACTCACTTGTAGTTTGGGGTGCCTTCTTCTAAAATTAATAGGATCAAGCTTGACATGGCTGCTTCCAATTCTGACTCTGTTGAGGACTATTTGGTGTTCATGTCAGCTCACCCCACACCACCAAATGCAACATCAGGGTCATGTCCTCAAGGACTGGGGTTAGTAATGCTGAAACTCCATAGAGCTCTTGATACAGAAAATGGGGCATTTTCCTCTGGATGCCTTTTTAATGAGTTTTCCCATGAGATTTCAATTCATATTTAAGTATAGAAGACTGGCCTATATAATCAGGCTTCTATCATACTTTACTGGACACCCAAATGTCACAGTTTTCCTTGGTATGCAGGTGACCACTTAGTAGAGATCCACTGACTCCCCACCCAGCAGGGTGATCCCCTAACCAGATATCACAAGGAGTGACTCAAAATTGGGCAATTTCTGAGCACTTTCTTAGGTGAATTTCTAAGAGATACAGAGTAAGTGGATATTTGACAATCTAGCCAGGTATTTGACCAGCAGAAGTCAAATGCCTACGGTGTGCAATGAGCTGGGAAACTCTGTCTCTGGGAGAGCAAGTTTGAACTAACACAGGCCCCTTGAGGAGCTAACAGGGAACCACAGGCCAGTCCTGGGGTGACCTGAATGCAAATTCTTTTGGGATCCCAAACACAGTGAGATGTAGAGGGGTCATCTCACATGAATTCTCTCTTGTTCTTTTTTTCACATGAATTCTTGTTCAAGGTTTGTCTTCCCCAGTAGACTGTAAATTCTTGTCCAGCTCTGTTTTCCCCATGCTGAGTACAGAGTTTAGTACATGGTAGCCAGCCATTCAGCAAGTAGCGATTTGGGGGGGCGCGAAGGGGGCAGAGCGTGTCCCTGGAGGCCAGACCTAAAGAAGCATTATCAGACCTCAAGTTTTTCATGCCGCCTCCCTCCATGAGGTCAACTCTTGTGAGCTCTGAGCATGAATATGTGTAGGGAAGCAGGTGGCGCCTGTATTTCCCTAGTCTCTTTAAATGTTTCCAAGCGCAAACTTCCTCCACCTGTCTTCTAGAAGGAGTCGGGCCTTTTTGTTGTTTTATTTTAAAACTCAGCTTGATACCATGAACAGAAGAGAATAAAACTGGTTCGCCAAGGACGCTTAGCTTTGTGGGAAATGTGCTGTGTGTCCAGAGAGCAACAAACATTTCTAATCCAGACACGTTAGCGGCAGCAGAAGGTACTTGCTTGCAGAACTAACGCAGCCCGGTATTTCTGGTCCTGGCATTGTTGATGTTTGTTATATAACATTCTTTTCTTGTTTTAATTGGCTGTTCTGTTTTCCTCCTCAAATTAATTCGTTATTTGGGATGCTGAAGGGATTAAGGATTTATGCTAATTTGAAGGTTGTGGGGGAGTTATTCCAAATGTAAAGTCTTTGGGCTGGATGGATTTGTAGGGGTTACAAATGTTTCTTCTCCAGTCTCCAGATGCAGGGACTTTAAATAGTGATGACAATTGAAATTTTATCACGCTGCCATTTCCCACAAAGAAGAGTGGGCATGCTGTAAACTCCCTGAGAATCAGAAAACTTCTCCGTCGTTTTCATTCCTGTTGAAAATATTAAGCACAGGGCTAGGTACAGTGGCTCACCCCTGTAATCCAAGCACCCTGGAAGGCCGAGGTGGGTGGAACCCTTGAGCTCAGGAGTCTGAGACTAGCCTGAGCAAGGGCAAGGCCCCGTTTCTACTATAAAGAGAAAAAAACTAGCTGGGCGTGGTGGCGGGCGCCTGTAGTCCCAGCTACTAGGAAGGCTAAGGCAAGGGGACCTCTTGAGCCCAGAGTTTGAGGTTGCTGTGAGCTACAACGATGCCATGGCCCTGTACCCCAGGCGGTGGCTGAGACTCTGTCACACACACACACACATATAAAGGTGTTTCATTAAGTGCTTTCTTTTTGTAGGCACAAAAGTAATCCAACCACGTGCATTTCCTCATTTATTCTTAGGACAATGCGCGGCCCCACCATATTGTTCTCTCTGTTTCCTATGTCGGGAAAGAACACCAGGGAAGTTTTCAACTTGCCAACGTCACGGTCACGCGGGTTGTGCTGGTTACCATTGCATCACCTCCAAGATCCACCTCACCTTTCCGTATCTTGCGTTGTGAGCTCCACAAACCCGCCAACAGACGGCAGGACTCAGGTTCCTGCAGTGGCGGAGCGCCACAGACCGGGTGGCTTAGAACAGCTGAAAGCGTTCTCAGGTCTGGAGGAGGGCGGTCCAGAGCCCACCTGCCGGCAGGGTCGGTCTCAGAGTAGCACGGGCCCCGCGGGCCCCTCTCTGCGCGCACTGCGGCAGCCCTTGGTGCTCCTCGGCTTCACCGTGGCAGCCCTCCAGTCTCTGTGTCCAGCGTCGCACTGCACCTGCGCTCTGTGCGGCAGCGTCTTCCTGTGGCTTCTTCTCTTGGTGAGTCCCTGGTTTTGTGTCCCTTCTCCTCTTATAAGGACGCCAGTCCAGTATAACTCATCTTAACCTGCATCTTAGTTATATCTGCTGAAACCTCATGCCCAAAGAAGGTCACATTCGCCGATGTCAGTGGTTAAGACTGCAGTATATCTTTGGGGGGACATAATGTAATCCTCAAGGGGACTGTCGTTTTCCTCTGCTTTTTTTCTTTGTGAAACCCACTCAAAGAGCTAGTGGTGGTGCCAGCAGAGTTCACAGCCGCGGTGGTGGCTCGTCGGGTTCCGAAGCGAGTGCCCTCTAGTGAGTTCTGCTCACAGGACTGGCTTCCCGGGCAGGTCTGAACCTCAGCCGGGCAGGTCTGAATCTCAGTCCGCTGAGTTCCAGATTCCTTCTTTGTCTACTTTTTTTTTTCTTTCAAAAGCAACAAACTCAGTTTTTCTTAAGGAAAAAGGTGCTTTTGAGTACAGGAAAGTTTTGAGTGCATGACTGCTTTTTTTTTTTTCCGCAGTTTTTAGCCAGGGCCACCTCCGTTAATGTGGCCGGTGCCCTTCTTGAGCCACAGGCGCCGCGCCCTGACTGCTCTCTTTCCCAGCTCTCTGTACAGACGTCGGAACTGCCCGAATCGAATTTTCTGGCCATCAGGGAAAAAACTGTACAAACCTCACTTTCATCAAAACTCTTTTTGTTCACTTAAATATCACATTATGCATGGGTAATAGTTTTTGTTATTAGGAATGAAAGTGCAGGCTGATGGTCTTCCCTTTTGATTAAGATAACTTAGTTTGGATGAGAATATAATTTTTACTGTTTTTATTATTATTTTTGATTGTTTGGGATTCATTGAGAGTACAGAGAATTAGTTTATACTGATTGCATTTGTTAGATAAAGTCCCTCTTGTAACTGTGTCCTGCCCCCAAGAGGTGTGCCATATGTGCAAATGTTTCTGTGATAAAAGGATTTTTTATCCCCCCCTCCTTTCCCCATTTGCTCTTTCTCCTACTCTCCCAGCCTTGTATCAGCTCATCTACTGCCTTCGTATTAGAGTAGAGTACACTAGATTCTTACTGCTCCATTCTTGTGATACTCTACTAAGCAGAATATGATCCAACTCTATCCAGGTTAAAACAAAACAATGTTCCAGGATGTAAAATCAATGTCCTTTGTATACGCCAATAACAGCCAAGATGAGAGCTAATAAAGGACACAATTCCCTTCACAGTGGCTTCCAAAAAAATGAAATACCTAGGAATATACATAATAAAAGAGGTGAAGGACCTCTACAAAGAAAATTATAAAATGCTAAGAAAAGAAATAGCGGAAGGTATTAACAAATGGAAGAACATACCATGCTCATGACTGGGAAGAATCAACATTGTGAAAATGTCTATACTTCCTGAAGCAATCTATGGATACAGTGCAATCCTGTCACATTAAAATACCATCATCATACTTTAAAGATTTGGAAAAATAAGTATCATTTTGTATGGAACCAGAGGAAACCCCATGTAGCCAAGCCAATTCTTAGTAATAAAAACAAAACCATGGATATCACTGTACCAGACTTCCTGCTAAACAACAAGGCCATAGTGATCAAAACAGCATGGTATTGGCACAAAAATAGAGACACTGACATTTCGAACTGAATAGAAAACCATGAGATGAAACTAACCTCTTACAGCCACCTGATCTTGGATAAACCAAACAAGAACATAGAGTGGGGGAAAGAATCCCTATTCAATAAATGGTGTTGGGAGAACTGAATAACCACATGTAAAAGACTGAAACTGGACCTACACCTCTTACCACTTATAAAAATTGATTCAAGATGAATATAATATTTAAATCTAAGACATGAAACAATGAAATCTTCAAAGAAAGTGTGGGAAAAACACTTGAAGTTATCAAGCCTGGGGAAAGATTTTATGAAGAAGACTTCTATGGCAATTGCAACAACAACAATAATAGACAAATGGGACTTAATTAAACGGAAAAGCTTCTGTATAGCTAAGGAAACAAGAACCAAAGCAAACAGCCAACTTTCAGAATGGGAAAAGATCTTTGGGTATTATGAATCAGACAAAAGTTTGATAAATAGGATCTATAGAGAACAACAGAAAAAGACCCAACAATCCCATATATTACTGGGCAAGAGGCATGAACCTTCTCTAAGGAAAACAAATGGCTAACAAACATATGAAAAAAATGCTCATCATCCCTAATCATCAGAGAAATGCAAATCAAAACTACTTTGAGATATTACCTAATCCCAGTGAGAACTGCCCACATCACAAAGTCTCAAAGCTGCAGATGCTGGTATGGATGTGGAGAGAAGAGAACATTTTTCCATTTCTGGTGGGACTGCAAACTAATACAACCTTTTTTGAAGGAAGTATAGAGAATCCTCAAAGCACTCAAATTAGACCTCCCGTTTGATCCTGCAATTCCATTAATAGGTATTTACCCAGAAGAAAAAAAATCCTTTTATCATAGAAACATTTGCACTAGACTTTTTATTGCAGCTCATTTACAATCACAGAATGTGGTGTGGAAACAGCCTAAATGCCCACCAATCCAGGAATGGATTAACGCATTGTAGTGTATGTATACCATGGAATACTATTCAGCCACTAAAAAGGTAGAGACTCTACTTTTCTTTCAGCCCTCACATTAGTAGCTGATGTCTGTAGTTGCAACCCCCTTTTAAGCCTTAAAAGGTTTAAGGTTGGCCCTTCTGGTAGTTAATCACTTTTTATGTAGTGAACAACTCTTTCCATTAAATTCTCTCCATTAAAATATTGAGTGCCTAGCAGAATTCCAAGAAAATGTAAAGGTATCTGTTTTCATCTCATTGACCACTTTAACTCTCAGATACCTAGCAGAATTTCTGATTTTGCTCCAGACCTGCAAAATCTTTTGTCTTATATGACTGTGCTATCATGTGTCCAATTGCTCAACCCCCAAACCTACAAGTCATTCTTCATTCCACTCTTAGAACCTCCTCTCTCAGCCCCCACCCCATCCATCAAAAAGTCCCATTGTTGCCAATTCTAAAATACTTCCCACACCTGATGACTTTTGACCACTTCTCCCTCATCTTCCTAGTCAGAGTCCCACCTTGTGACACCTACTGACTGTCAAAGCCTCTTAATAGGTCTTTTGGTTCTCATTTTCAGACTGCTAATATCTATTTCCTAGACTGCAGGTATCCTGCTCTTTTCAAAATACACATATTAAAAGTAATGTAAAAATACATTCTATTGTTCTCCTTTTTCAAAAACTTCCAATGGCTTTCTGCTGTACTCAGAATAAAATCAAACTTCTATAGAAGAATTAAATTATAACACCTATATTTGTTAATTCAAAAAACATAGCTGAAGTTACAAGCTACAAGCCTCCCTTCAGATTCTCTTTAAAAAGAGATCTTGAAAGAATGGCAAACTGGGCTCAGCACCTGTGGCTCAATCGGCTAAGGCGCCAGCCACGTACACCTAAGGTGGCGGGTTCGAATCCCCAGCCTGGCCTGCCAAACAACAATGATGGCTGCAACCAAAAAATGGCTGGGCGTTGTGGCGGGCGCCTGTGGTCCCAGCTACTTGGAAGGCAGAGGCAGGAGACTGGCTTGAGCCCAGGAGTTGGAGGTTGCTATGAGCTATGATGCCATGGCACTCTACCCAGGGGGATAGCTTGAGGCTCCGTCTCAAAAAAAAAAAAAAGAATGGCAAACTGTTGACTTGGTGCTTGAGGCCATGTCAGTTCAATGAGTGTTCCTTGTTGTTAGAGAAATAAAAGAAAAATGTAAGTAACACATATATGCTAATCACTTACAAATTTAAGTAAAATCTTTGCTTATTCTTTTGTCCTCACTGGGTGATTTTCCATCTTTCTTCTTACAGAAAAGCACTTTGACCTTCTTAGCAGTCTTCAAAGCATTCTGAAAAGTTTCCAGTAGTGTTGACAGGTGTTCTTGAGACTGACAATATTTATCAAAGGGAATCACACAAGTAAAATTGTTCTGCTGTAGAAAACCATGTTTATTTGTTCACCAAAAATTGTTAACTAATAAAATTTGTTGTGGAAGATTTTTACCCCCCGATCTTGTGAAAATTATTTCACTCTGATCTCCCTCATCTACCTTTAATGAAACCAAGTCAGGTGAAAGGATTATGTCAGTTCTCTTAAAACTGAGAAAAAAAATATAAGTACTTCTTCTTCGTAATAAATTGTAGGTAATAAAAAATTATTCTTAAAACACATTGGAATTCAAATCCTGAGCAGAATCTCACCCTTGCCCAGCTCTCCTTCCTTTGGCTCACAGAGCTCTATGTCATCACATCACTGTCTGCTTCTCTGGAATCTTTCTAATCATTCTTTTCTTCATTCACTACCTTCAGGCACACTGGCCTTTAAATGTTTCTAGAACACAGAAAGGTCCTTTCAAACCTAGGGCCTTTACACCTGTGGATTTCCTGTCTGATCTTCCGGTGACTGGTGCCCACTCCGTGTTCAATGTTCTTTCAAATGTCACCTCTTCCGAGAGGTCTTCCCGGAGCACTCTATTCAGCTTCCTGTCAGCCTCCATGAAATCACTTTCTCATCTTGTCTCTTTTCTTCATTTTATGTATTATCTGAAACTGTCTTACTTGTTACATGTTTGTCTTCTTCCATTAGAATATAAATTCCAAAAGAGAAAGAAAAGGAAGAGGCAAGATGAGAAAGTGATTAAAGATGAATATGAAACATTTCATAACACTACCTAAACATAATAATAATGCTTAAGTGCATAATGCTACTTAATAATGAAATAACACTTAAATACTTATTACTCAGTAATACTCATGGGTACTTAATATGTCCCAGAAACCATACTAAGTACTTCTACATATGAGCTCATTTAATCCTTGACAACCTTATACGGTAATTATTACTATCTTTATGCCCACTTTACAAATTAAAACACTGAGTCAAAGAGAAATCTGGTTTCTTATCCAAGGGTATAGCTTTTAAGTGGCAGATTTTAGATTAGAACCCAACTGTACCCTAGAGTTCACATCACTATTCCTATACCATCACAACTGAATGTGCTACGGGATTCTTGTTCATTTGTTTTGTGCCTTTATGCAACTAGAGTTTGAAACTTGCTCCATATTACACCAAAACAACTAGAAAACTAATAGTTTTCAAACTTAAAAAATTCCAAAAGTATGGGGTCCTCTAGACTATTATCCTGCTCACCCCATTTTGGTTAGAATTTGACATTTGACATTCTAACCAAAATGGGGTGAGCAGGATAATAGTCTAGAGTCAGAAGTAAAAATATACAGTGCAATACTTTAAAAATGAAATGATTGGATTATAGCCAGTCACAGATTATACATTTTCTTACTGATCAGTGTGGGGTTGACCTTAGAGTTTCATAAACTGGGTAGGGTGGGGGAGATTACTGTACTGTATTTGTGGCTGAAAGTATGTTCCTTGACCAGCAGGTGGCACTGTTCCCTCTTAGCCCTGTTTTCTGTGTACTGAATATGGACGTGATGGAAATGATGGAAAGAAAACTATTTCACTAAAATCTCTGTAAGGCACTGGCGTAAGCAACATTGACTTGGCATGAATATGAAAAATGATGTAAAAAGGAAGAATCTGTCTTCTTACTTCTACAAAAAGCACAGTGGATTTCAGGCAACCCAGTGTCCCTCTGACACCTCAGAGACAGAAACACCTGGACAAATGTGAGGACAGTGTGTTAGGAGCTCCTGCATGATCAGCACAGAGCCATTCCCATCCTGCAGGGCTCAACAGGTAGTGTCCACAAGGGGCTAAAAACAGAAAGCCATGGCCACAGCGTGAGAGTGAACAAAATTTGTTTACATGTTAGAAATAAGAGAAAATATGCAGAGGCTGAAGGTCCTGTGTTGATAGGTGAGATGGAAGTGAGGCTCAATCAAAGGCATTCAGAGCATCTCTGTGGGACTCTGGGAATGTAGAAGCAAATCAGATGCAGCCCTGGACCCTATGCTCCCTCTGAAGACAGCAGCAATGTGCAAGCTATTCTCCAAGCATCAAAATGTGTCTGTGGCCTTTCTATGCCCCAAAGTACCCTATTATTTCTTAACTATATATTTAAGATAGAGATAGGCCTCTGAAAAATTGCCATGATGCTTGCTTGCTTTCCTTAATTTTAGAAGTAAAATTATGGATTCTTTCAATGATTTTATAATCAGTTAACAGGATATATGTTAAATTATTTTGCCTACAGATGTAGCTGTTATTTAGGGTTTTAAAAATATCTCATTTTCAGTTTCAAGATAGCCAAGCAGAGACATGAGCTGCCAGACCATCTCATAAAAAAGGACAAGTTTTATATGAAAAAGAAAAACAAACTAACAAACAACCACAGAATGTGTGTAACTCCAGGGGGAAAGTGCCAGAACCTACAGGATGTTCCAGGGGAAAAAGTTGCAGAGCAGAACAAGAAGGAGCAAGATATCAACAGAGGACGACCCTGGAGAGACTTGTAGCCCAGTGAGAAAGTTGTTGGAGCCGTTTGCTTCTCCCTCCCCTGAATCTCTGATAGCAGGAGGGGTCCAAAGTCACTGGAAAGACTTTCTGTTACTAAAAAAAAATTTTAGTAGTCTCAGGCTACCTCTCTGGCCTCTGTCGGAAGCCTTCCCTGATGGCTCCGGGCTGGGTCTGGTGTGTTCCTGTTGTTTATAGAACATTTCTGTACATTTTTCATTGATACATGGGTCACTATGAAAGTGTTGAGACACACTGTGTTATGGTCCATTATTTCACTACCAAGAAACGTGGTTTCTAATTCACCTGTGCAAGTTCCAACTTGTTTGGCTTATTGGTGTTGTTGGGAAGGCTTCCTTTGTTTTCATCTATGTGGATTTTATGTTTCTTTATTTTTGTGCCTCTCTAACCTTTGATAATGACCAGTGTAAAATTGTCATGGAATTGCTTGATGATGTTGTCAGTTTCCTTCCCACCAAGGTGAGTTCTGTGATGGCAGAGTCTGCACCATGCTGCTCCCTGTGAAAGGAGTGTTAGGTTGAAACCTTTATTATATATTTCCTATTTTCCTTTTTCTCCTTATCAAATTTTGCTTCATGTATTTTGAAGCTCCACTATTGAGGCATATGGCTTTCTGTTGTTGATGTTCAACGGATGAAGTGACTTTTATCATTGCAACAAGGAGGTACTCTTTGTCTTGAAGACCACTTTGTCTGGCGTTAACAAAGTCACACTAGCTTTCTTATTGTTGGCAATGCCATAGTATTCCTTTTCCCATACTTTTTCTTTCCACCTACCTATATCCATTCCAATCATATACCTGGGAACAGAGAGACTCATCACTGTGCCAGATATGGACCCACCGAGAGCTGGCTCTGGACCTGTGTGTCCTCTCTCCAGCAGGCACCACAACAGTGATTCCTGTCCATGGATATCAATATCCCCTATTGCTTCCCAAAGGAGCCTGTTGCCACTTACACAGGTACCCATGCCACAGAAAGGGGAGTATCTGAACATTCTAACATCTGTTAGTTACACTGGACTACAAGGTCTTAAAAGACATGACCTTGACTATATCTCTGACCCCAGGTAGCCACTCTCCCCTGAGATAGTCCCCTAGCCACATAGACCCCAGACATACATGCTGTTTTGGCCCCCTGGGTGGCATGTTTTCAATGATGTTGGTGCCCTTTCCTTCTGGTTAGGAATAACTACAAATATAAATATAATAAGTGTAAAGTCTTTCCTCCAATTAATCTTCTTTTTTTTCTTTTTCAGTTTTTTGGCCAGGGCTGGGTTTGAACCTGCCACCTTTGGCACATGGGGCTGGCACCCTACTCCTTTGAGCCATAGGCGCCAACCTCCTCCAATTAATCTTTATCCCTGTATCTTATTCATTTCCTTCACAGTGCTAATCCTAATATATTTACACAAATACAAATATATATATTTGTGTGTATATATAACTTAAAAAATTCTCTTTCTCTGGATGAAGAGCATGCTTATAAGTTTGACTCAGTCTGTACAAAAATAAACTATGTGAACAAAACATGTACCCTCCAATATTACAAAATTTAAAAAAAATTAAAAATTGGTTAAGATGGAAAAAATGTTATTTTTATTTTACTGTTATAATTAAATTTCTTTTAAAAAATAAATTCTCTTTCTTCTTTATCAGGCTTTAAGCCCCACAAAGACAGAGCAGCCTTGTCTAGTCTATTAACAAACATTTAAATTCTTTTTATGGCACATAGAATTAGATATTCAACAAATAATTTTTTGAATGATATAAGGGAAAGTACTAATTTGTATAATCTAAATGAGCATTATGCCTATGGGTTATATAGAAATGGCAATATTCCAATCTTCAAAGCCTACCCACATTATGTGTGGGAGAGGGATAGAATGTCTTTCTGCCCTGACTCTCCAGATCTGTGACTTTAGACAGTTCCCTAACAGCCCTTCCACTCTCCAGTCTCACTGGAATTTCTGCCCACAAGCAAAGTGTTACCAATATGTTTTGCTCACCTGCATACCACGTGAAAATGTATAGCTGCTCAATGTTCTTAATTGAATTGAGCAAAACTACATAGCCCAGTTTTCCCTTCTTTCTCATTTTTTTTATTTTAAGAAATTGGTGGGGAGAGGGGTGGAGAGGGTGTTTTGTTTTTTTGGTTCTTTTCTTTACTTCCTTGTCAGGTTTGCAAAAATCACCCTGAAGCCTTAATTCAGTTGCCAGAGACTTAAAAGACAAATTAGGCTTGCCTGCCCCCTAGTGGCAGGCCTAATTATTCTCGCAGTTGCAGACTATTTTGACACAGGTTTTTGCCGGTACCACCCACTGCAAAATGGCCCTGTCAGATTGTGATTTAAATCGCCAAACCAAGCCCTCGCCTATCCCATTTCTAATCTTCACTCTACATAAAGAAGACTTCCCCTTTCCTCCTATCAGTGTTTGGATTTGTTTATAATAAATACTTGTTCCCTTTATGACGAAAAAACTGAAAAATATTTTTTAAAGATATTTTAAAAATCTTTTGTGTAATAGCCTTGGCCTTTAGGGAGGCATTAGTCTGTCCTTTGAAACTATTACAAGAAAGGAGTTTTAAGACTGAAGATAACACAAGTCATAACACATGGGAAACTATGTAGAACATTAAGTGATTTCTTATATGGTTTGGAAATGTGAATAAGGGCTCATTTTATAGTCCAAATATTCTCTCTAGATCTGTCACCAACCGTCCTTCTAATATGTAGTCATTCAAGTGAAGATTTTAAATCAGTACAAAATAGGCATGAGGTTCTCCATTTTTTAGTACCATGTTTTGTGATAGTTTCAATAAACTTTAAAACCTCAGCATCTTCCCTTCCTCCTGGAGATTCATAGTTACCGTTTGGGAAGCGTTTCCTTGAAGATTTATTTCCTAAGGTCTATATGACAAAATAATAATTCCCTTTTTCTTCTTTAAATAAAATGAACACATTTATTGCTTTGCCTACCCTGGACCCCCATCCCTCAGATACACGACCCAAGACATACAAGTCACTGGTGACCACAGCCTTGATGCTCTAGTTTCATTAGTAACGGACATCCTCCCCCATGCTGATCTGAGAAGGTGCCATCAATGACTCCAACCAAAATAGATGTTCTTCCTCAGGTATCATGAACAATCTGCGCTTCATATCTGCTGTCTCTCTCAGAGTAGCATTCAACTGACATTCATGTTTATTTAACATGTTGACCAATTGGCACATGACTTTATAGTTTCCGACCTCTGTGGTGTCTCCATCACTGCCCTGGGTTGGAGTCAGGGATGAGTGAGACTCAGAGGAGAGAAGGACTAGGGGATGCCTAATGTGCACCAAAGTAGGTAAATGTTTAAAGAACTGAACAATTCTGTATGTGTAGTCATACAGAAATTTCATGTAAGTCAGGCAGTCAGTTTTTGAGGAGATAAATGCTTCAAATGCTCTAAAACTCAACTGGTTAAATCCTAAACTTTCCAAAAGAAGGAGATATCTTGTTAGGGGGATGAGTGGTGAAGAGGAAAAAAACTTTATAGAGAAGAGGTATTACTTAAACGTAATCTTTTAGATTTAGTTTTCACAATTGCAATCTGGTTAAAACATACATTTTAGCCTACTGAAAATTGGAACAGTTACAGACAGGTGAGTTCATTGACATTTATTAAGGTCATTTTGTGCGTGTATGTGAGTGTGCGTGTGTGTGTGTGTGTGTGTGTGTGGTGAATGTCAGGTGAAGGATCTGATGAAAGGGGGATCATGCACATAAAAAAATCTAAGGTTAAGACAGTAAAAGATTTATATTTCCAACGTAGACTGTAGCTCTTCATGCCTAATGTTATAAAGCACAGCCACAAGATGGGGATACAACATAATTTTCCCTTGTCTCATGCTGGTGACAAATCAAAAACTCAAAAAGTGCAAGTTTTAAATCAAGGCCACTCTGTGTCTCATCAGCAAGAGCTCCCCCCCATTTTCCCTTAGAACTTTGGGGATACAGGTAACTTCGAGCCTGTTTCCAGTACTGAAAATGTATTTATCGGAGAAAGCATTTATTTATAAAAAACACTTGCTTTTAAAAATAAGTTAGATAATATGTCCACAAAAATTTGATTCCCAATGTTACCCCAGGTTGAGACTGTGGAATCCTGGAGTCACCACGGTCTGCATGAAGCCCTGGTGCCTGGTGTAGAAGCCTCAGCTCCTTGTCAGGATTCTCTCAGTGTTTAAAGGAGTCTTTGTATCAGGTGGTTTTGTGTCTTTGTCCCTTTTTCCCCTCGCCGTGGGATTTCTTTATATGTATAAATATAAAGTGTGTGTGTGTGTGTGTGTGTGTGTTTAATCTTAGAGTTTTGTAGAATATTAAATTTAAGCATTTCATAATTTGATGTAACCACTTTTTTAACCTCTATGGCTTCCCAGAGTTGACCATATATTGGCATCTATTATAAACTTTTAGACTATTAATATGTACGTGTTACATCTTATATATTTTAAGTATATCTTTACCTGTATTAAATATAACTACATATCTGTAGCTTTATCTACACAGATATAAGATATTTCTGATTTCGTGTATATGAAGTCAATATTTGAACATGGACTCAATTTTCATATGAGATTATATCAGCAATTCTTACTAATCCATTTGCCTGAATATAGGTATATAAGATAAATTGCATCTTCACAGATACTCATATAGTTACACGAGGCTGTGGATAAAGATGTGTGGCTATATGTGCACATGTGCACGTACATACATACATAGCAATTTTATCTGTGTATTTATAAATAAAACTGTATAGCAATCTCTGCATTTCTCTAACATTCTGCTGGAGAGTTCCAACTGGATGTCACATGAGCATCTCAAACTCAACACGTATCTCCACCCTCAGCCTGTCCCTGATTGGCTGCCTCAGTGAGGGGTCCTACAAGCTAGGCACTTTCCCAGGGACCTCGACACCTTCCTACCCTTCACTCTGACCCTACAATCAGTCACTAAATCTTGTGGGTTATATTCCAAATATTTCTCAAGCCTGCCTCTTTTCCTTATAGAAACTTCCATAGAGTAGGCCTTATACTGGTCCCTGGCCTCTGTGGAGTCCATCCCAACATGGCCACCAGCCTCATTTATCTCAGGTGCAAATCTGGTCCTGTCTCTACCCTGATTTAGCCTTTCAGTGCAACCTGATTCCATTACCTGGAATATAAATTCCAGGCCCACCTAGGACTTGTAAGACTCCCAACTACTGAGCCAAGAAAGCACTTTTATTCCTCTGGTCTTTGCTTGAACTGTTTTTTCCACCAAGAAAATCCTCTGTGATGAATTTCACCTTAGAATTATATTCAACTTTAAGATATATATTCAGTGTTAACCAAACATAGTGATACATTCTACATGCATATATGTCCATTATGTATTTGTCTATATAAATCTAGAAATGTAATAACCGAATCTTATACTAATAAAGCCATAAAGTTCAACTTCTGCTTGACCCTGGGCAATAATCTGACATTACTAAAAATGCTCATTCATTTATTTGACAAATTTTTACTGAATTATATGATAAGTCCTAAATTATATGATGAAGCAGGAAGAAATTGTTGCCCTGATAAAGCTTAAATCCTGGAATATAGAATATTAATTTATTTTATTTAAAAATCTAGTTGTGAATCCTTTAATTATGAAGACAGTGAATAGATCTCACTAAATTTCATCAAATCATGAAATGAGGAAGCTCTCAATATTTACTTAAACCTGAAATTGTATTACTAAACAAATGATTTAAACCCAAGGTAAAGTTTCCCTGTATCTAATCTTATATCTCAAAAGAATTTAATTAACTGCTTTGCATATACTACCATATAATATGCTAAGTATTCATCAGTTCAGGAAATCCTTTACTTGTATGTTGTCTCACACACCATTAGAGGCGTGATAGAAAACAAAAATAGCTCTGACCTAAAAAAGAGGGCTTATTTTTTCTCCCATGTGAAAGGGAGTCTGGCAGCAGGCTCTCCAGGGCTGGTATGACAGTTCTGTTGTCCCTCAGATGTGTTTGGAATGGAGAGTACCTGTACACAGTCAGGGGCAAGTTGTTTCCCTTAGGAGATAAAAAGAGACCTGTGATAAAACAGTTCCCTCAAACCTTGGAATTAAACCTTGCAGTGTTAGGGCCAACCACCAGGCACTGGGATTTGGCTTGAAGATTGGCACATCATTTGGCTCTACAGTTAAGGATTATAGAACACCTAAGCAGTTGGCCTTTGACAATAGTGGCCCTATTTTGGTGACTATGAGGTCCCAAACCATTTCCTGGTTATACATTCACAATTCTTTCATGTAGCTCGTAGCCTTCCATACTCAGCCTGTCCGGGTTCCTGTGATCCTGCCTTGCTTCCCTCTCTAGCTTTATCATGTTCTTCACTTCCTTCCATCACCTTTCTCTTGAGATTCCTGGCACGGGCCCATGTGTGTCAGCATTAAAGAAATAAATACCCTTCAAAGAAAGGATGGGCAGGTACTGCTGGGAGTCACCAATCGAAATAACTGGGTCCTCACACTGCAATGGAGTCTACCCCTGACGAGCCCCACTGGTGAATGCAGATTCCGGGCCAAGCCCCAGGGGAGGAATTGCGATGGGTTTTAATCCATGATGGTAATCTCACTGTTTTCTCCAGTGACTGGGCTAGGGGAGGGCACTTGGTACTATTACAGAAGTCTGCCATGTGAGGCCATCCAAACAACATCTTGCTTTTTAGATCAAAGGGGACAGAATTGACCACCATGTTCCTTTGTCCATTCTCCATCCACTTTTTCCAGCATGGAAAGCAGAAATCATCTCTTATCAATAAGGTAGACATAGGTAAAGAGAGTCCAAGAATCTTTCAAACTTATGGCCCTGGTCTCCTTTGAGGTTCTGAATTCATATCAGTAATTGCCTCTGTCTGTGAGTGAGTGATCGGTATGTATTCCTAACTGATAATTCAATATCTGACTACCAAGAATTATAGGGAAGAAGGAGAAAATGAAAGGTAGAGTATAACAATCAGAAATTAAAGGCAAAGGTTTGCAGGTCGAAAAAACAATGAAGAAAACTAAACCTAACCAAAGAAGACCAAAGAAAAATGTCCCTGGAAATTTCAGAACCCCAAATGTATGCTCCAACAGAGGAAATAACCTAAAAGTTAAGGGAGAGAAAAAATAAAATTAGTCACATATAAAACATCAGGAATCTTATACTTCACGGGTGAAGGACTCAATTGCAACTCAGACTTTGGATTTTACCTTACAAATGGAAATAATATAATCTAATTGTATGTGCCATTATATTAACCCCTCCCCCCAATCAGAAATTATAATGGTGTCGGAGTCCTTTACAACAGCACAGAAGCTAGATTATCATGAAGTCATGCCTTTAACTTCTGGAGCAAATGGTTTCTACCCTAGAATTTCATACTCATCCAACCTGTGAAAGAAGAGTAACATCAGAACAAAATTATTTGTCTATATTCATGGTCTTGTGATTCTTACCTTAGGAAACTTTAGAGAGAGAAAGAATATTCTCCACCAAAGCAAGAGATGGTGTGGAGAGAGAAACCGTGGGATGCCAGTAACAGAGTGTTTGACACAGACAAGAGAGGCAGAAACAATTCACCAGTGTCTCCCCAGGCGGGAGCCACTCAGCAGATAAACAGCAACTCTTTTCATATCAGAGCAAAAAATAGAAGCCTCCACGAGGGCTGTCCCCCCAAAAAGAAAGTAAATGATGTTTGACTAGAGGAGCTTTCTTATTCTTGTGGAGAGTAGAGAGAAAGTCTTCGTGGTGCAGACATAGCCAATTTAACAAAAAATAAAACAAAATAAGGCATTTATTACAGGAAAACCAAAAGTGGTACAGTGAAGAATGATAATCATTGCACACAGTGGTGCATTTGTGACAAACATTTATAAGGCATAATAATTAAAACCATAAACACTGACTTAACAAGTAATTGTGATAGAGCAAGTTTGGGAAGACGAAAGGAGGGGTCAGAGAAAACAAAATTCTAATCTGTTAGGGTAAGAATCCATGGATATCCAAAATTAAAAAATGAAGAAATAGCATTGTCAAGCTTTTTTTGAAACATGAGGTAAATTCCTGGAAAAAACTAAAAGATTTTAAAGCAAGAGGTAAAAACGGATGGGACAGAGGACCTCTGCCTCTCCCTATGGACCTAGTGAGAATTTTGACTTTAAGGACTATGAACACATTTTACTTTGATACAAACTAAACTGAAATATGTATTTATCTATAAATAATTGAGGAAAGCATTAAAACAGATATTTTCTAGCTGCCAAACAGGAACTCTGAAGGCAAAAATGACCATGTAATGAAGATTTGTTTCCATAATCTGGTTCTCTGTTTGTTTCCGTGGTTTTTAGCAAATACTCACCTACAGTCTGAAGCTGGCCTGCTAACACCCACTACAAAAACTAGATGCTTTGGAGCAATAGAAAGGTTTATGACAGGAAAATTTAAGCATCTTAAGAGAAGAATGTACTGGAAAAAAAATCTTAATAACTTAGCAATGTGGGCAATAAGCTTTCCGACACCTCTTGAGCCTCCCTCCTTTGCAAAATGATGACCTTGCAAAGAAAAAAAAAAACACTTTAAAAAGTGACAATCTTCACTCTCTGATACCTTTTAAATAATTTGGTAATAATTCTGTAAGTCCTATAAGCCTGCTAAGAAATACCATTTTTCTCAGGAAAGGCTCTTTGGGAAAATTGAGGTATGCTATTGAAGTCAGTGATCATTTGTATTTTTTACTGTACAATAATATTGAAATTATGACTTTATGATTGACCTTATATTCATATGTTAAAATAAAATTGTGTTTTAAAGAGGAATTGAATCTATATGTGTATGATGAATATGTACATGAACAAGCAAAGTAATTTCTAACATTGTTGTGTCTTTTCAGTTTAATGAAATAAAAGAGCCCTAATACGTTTTCCAGTGGCATGACATTGGGTAAGTCAGCATTTTTCTTATGGACAATTTTTCTTTGAATAAATATACACATTCTCCTCTTCTTTCCTCTTTTTTTCCTTTCATTCCCATGCGAAATCTGTAGAGTGGGTATGATCAATAATAGGTTCATGCAAACAGCAACTGTATTAATTATCTCAGTTAAGCACCTTAATAATTAGTGGGTTGTAGCTTTCTTAAGATAGCTAACAATTAGTTTCATAATAGTGTTGAGTACATTGGAT
>CAUYQV010021951.1:0-25544 GCA_963574575.1 Galagoides demidoff
TGCAACCAAAAAATGGCCGGGCGTTGTGGCGGGCGCCTGTGGTCCCAGCTACTTGGGAGGCAGAGGCAGGAGACTCGCTTGAGCCCAGGAGTTGGAGGTTGCTATGAGCTGTGATGCCATGGCACTCTACCCAGGGGCATAGCTTGAGGCTCTGTCTCAAAAAAAATAAATGAATAAATATAAAGATGAACGCACAGGAGTGGTGCATTACAAGGGCCAGAGGTGGTAGTTGTCACCATTATTATTTTCCATTAATTTTTTTCTTTTTTTTTTCTTGCAACAGAGTCTCACTCTGTTGCCCCATGGCTGGGTTCAAACAATCCTCCATCCTCAGCCTTCCAAGTAGCTGGTACTACAGGTGCCCACCACAATGCCTGGCTAATTTTACTACATTTAGTAGAGACAGGTTCTTGCTTTTGCTCGGGGTGGTCTCTTTACTCCTGAACTCAGGTGATCCTCCTACCTTGGCCTCTCAGAGTGCTAGAATTATAGGCCTGAGCCACCATATCCCTCCTTTTCTCGGTAACTTTCATAATAATCCAAGCATGAGCAGGAGGTGTACCCATTTAAAAGATAGGGACACAAAGACTAGAAGAGATTAGTTGCCCTTCCAAGTTCACGCCCTAAGTATTGGAGGGGAACCCAGTCCCAGGTCTGTCTTTATTACGATGTCCCTGAGCCTTACACAGTCCCTCATTGCCTGAGGGTTGCTTCTGTGCTGATGAATCCTTGCCAAAGTGTCCCTTGTGAGCTGAAACCACACTGCCTTCCAGGACACCTACTGTGAGTCAGGTGTTAGGCCAGCCTAGTGAATAGCACTGCACTGGGGGAGTGTCCTGGCCCCCCCACGTGAGCATCCTGCAGCCCAGTGACTTGTCCTGCTGTCTCAGGTAAGACTTTGGAAACCTCAACCCTTAATTACTGCCTGGCACAGGGCACCGAGTGGTTTCCGGATGGCTTGTATTGACTTGAGCAGTCTTCATAAGACATGAGTCTGAGCTAAATTTAAGCATCGTCACAGACAATTTAACAGTTTTCTGTGGGGGGGTAATTTAATGGTAAACCATAATTACCGATACAACTGATACCTTAATTCCTAAAACAATCTGTGGAGGTGTTTGGAATTCAAATCAGTCCAATTAGAATTCTATCTTCTCATAATAAAATACAGCATAATTGCTAATTGCCCTCCTGACTCACAATATTTTAAGGCAGAAAGTTGGTTCTGTTTTTTAATATGGCTTTTATTTTAAAGTGTTTGTTTTTAATTTTGGCCCAGTGCCCATGTGAGGGAAAGGATTCAGAGCCTTGTACTTGAAGTAAGAAGCCCAGCAAAGGCTGGTTATGCAGAGGGCTCCACCATTGTCAGGAGTCTGGCTCTTAGCAAGGCTAGGATCACCTCTGTTGATATAAGCCACTTGAGTTGTAAAGCAGTTTTGAACTGAAAAAGTGTGTTGATGAGTATTAGAGTCAGACATGAAGACATCCAAAGTGGATGTAGGGCAATTTACTTAACCACCCCGTGACTCGGTTTCTCCATCTGTACAATGGGTGTAATAATTGGCTTTCTTCAGTGGATTGTTGTGAAGATTGACACAGTCCCTGGTAAACAGTCCAGAAATAGTAGTTGTTGTTATTAGCATGAATTTTCTCATGTGTTAGCTCAGCACATATACAGGGTGTCCATAAAGTTCATATGCAATTTAAAATAGTTTTACATTGTAAATTGCACATGAACTTACGGACACCCTGTATACTGAACGCCATATGTACTAGGCACAGTTTTGGTGCTGAAAATGTAACAGCAATGAAACAGATAAAGTCTCTGCCACGACCAGGTGAGGAGGCTCATACCTGTAATCCTAGCACTCTGGGAGGCTGAGGTGGGTGGATCCCTTGAGTTCAGGAGTTTGAGATCAGAGTGAGCAAGAATGAGATCCTGTCTCTATTAAAAATAGAAAAACTAGCCAGTGTTGTGTGGGCACCTGTAATCCCAGTTATTTGGGAGGCTGAAGCAAGAGGACCTCTTGAGCCTAAGAGTTTGAGGTTGCTATGAGCTATGACTCCACGGCGCTGTACCCAGGGCAACAGAGTTAGACTCTGTCTCAAAGACAAAAAACAAAAGCCCCTGCCTTGTAGAACTCACATTCTAGAAGGGAAACATGATAATAGACAAATGAACATGTAAAAGAATCTGACCCCTGCGAGAAGTCCCGTGATGTGGTCAGGGAAGACATCTCTGAATGTATTGATCCTAGGACACTGAATTTACAGAGAAGGAAACTGAGGCTCAAAAGTTCAACTTTGGGGCAGCATGCACATTTCACAAATGTTTGGGAGAGATGAGGCAGGAGGAATAATCTCCAGAAAAAGGAGGAAGTGACCTCAGTGGGAAGGTGCTAGGTAGTTAGGCATGGAGAAGAGATGGGGACCCTCGCTGCTGAATCAGAGCTCTCAACCTCTGGTATGGAAGGGTCCTCATGATCACCTGGAGATTGCTGTGGAGGAGAAAGTGCTCAGTAGTGGACTTGGAGAATGGAGAATGCTGGCTTCAGACCCTGGCCCTGAGTGATTTGCTGTATGGCCTCAGACAGCCGCTGCACCTCTCCCAGGCTGCCTCTTCTCCCCTGTAAACTGGGAACAGAAGATCTATGTCATAGGGTCATTGGCTAGGATCGCGTGGGACTACAGATTTCTGGAGCATGGCACACACTGGGTACTCAGGATGTGCCAAGTCTACCCTCCTCCAGAAACTGAGGCGCAAAAAAGGGAAGTGATTTGCCCAAGGTCACAAACAAAGCAAGTCATGGCAGAGAGCACGCTGGGTTGGGTCCAGTATTCTTCTCACCATGACAGCTAGGACATGGCTTTTCCAGTAGCTGCAGAAGGTGTTTGCAGGGCAACAGTCCAGAAAGGACATTTCAGAGGAGGGAGGATAAGGGTTAAGCAAAGAGGTACTTCAGCCAGAGTGACCGACATGTACCTGAGTTAGCATGAGATAAGCTGTTCAGATTTCAACTTCGGGCATTCATCTATTACCAATGCTGGGCACCCCCGAGAGCTACAGAGCGGGCTTTATGGAAGGGAGGAGCTTTGAGGGATGGGGGAGGCTGGTCTGGAATGGAGACATATTGCTCCAGGACAACCCTCTTGTGCTGGGAAGCCCTCTGGCATTCCCAGACAGGCCCTCCCCTCCACACTTCCCAGCTGGGATCCCAGGGGTCTCCAAGATTAAAAACCTGGTCACCCACTGGTTACAGGGCAAATGGCTCCTATTACAAGAGGGCTCTAGGGGCCTGGGAACCCAGCAAGGGGTAGGCAGGCGCCTGTTGACAGCTTCTTATCCAGCGGCAGGTCCATTCATGGCCCACATAGAGGTGGGGGTATGTGGGGCCCACCTGGGGTCCCTGCACCTCAGCAGTAATTATTGCCCAGACCACCTCAGTGATGGGAACCTGTCTCCAGGCCAAACAGAGCTTGGCCTGCTGCTTGAGGGCCCCCTTCCCACGACTGAGGCATGAGGGTGGGTGCTGGGGGAAGGGTCAGATTCCTGGCAGCCCAAGGGAGAAGCAGTGAGATTCGAGGTAGTATACCTAGAAATTGGGGTTGAGGGTCTGGGCAGATTCTTGGGGGTTAATTTACACATTTAGCCAAGGGAACCCCTGCCGTGCCCCCACAGGCCTTCTGGACATAATTTTAGACACTAGGGTTCTAATTAGTTACTAGTGTTTTAGACACGTAACTACTGTGATGGCAGGTGTGACTGGTACACAGAACAAGCACAGACCCTAGCATCATCAAAACATGACTTTCTTTCTTTCTTTCTTTTTTGAGACAGAGTCTCACTTGGTTACCCTTCGTAGAGTGCCATGGTGTTACAGCTCACAGCAACCTCCAACTCTTGGGCTTAAGCGATTCTCTTGCCTTAGCCTCCCAAGTAGCTGGGACTACAGGCACCCACCACAACACCCGGTTATTTTTTTGCTGCAGTTGTCCTTGTTGTTTAGCAGACCCGGGTTGAGTTGGAACCTGCCAGCCTCGGTGCATATGGACCCTAACCACTGTGCTATGGGCACTGAGCCCACAACTCTGTTTTTGTCTCCTCCCTTCCCTTAAACTTTCTCCAGTGAAAGTAATTCTCCTGTCTCTGAATGAAAACTCCCCAGACGCCCATGACTGTTCTACTCACTCTTAGATAAAAGAGAGTCCTGAAGTCACTTTAAGTCACAAAAATCATCTCAGATGCTGGAAATGTTTAGTCCATAACAGTCTCCAAAGCAGAACCTAATACAGTGACTCACTTTCTCCTCCCAGGCTGGGGGCCTGGAGGATTCTCATCAGTTCCCAGCAGTGCTGTCCTCAGTGGGGGTTTCGGCCCCCTAGGGTTGGAGGCCTGGGAGAAGGAGGGTAAGACAGGGCAGTCCTGCCTGATCTTCAGCCTGGTCAGCGGGCTTTGGGCCTCTGGCTGCCTTAGTGTGTGCTGAATGCCTGCTCTTTGGATCTTGGTTAGGAGATGTTGATGAATTTCTGGGTTTTGTGCAATATTCCTGTAGCAAGAATGGTCCCTTAGAGTAACAATGACTAAAAGAATACCTACATTTGTATTGTGACATCTACGCATTGTGCCAGCTCTGAGGAAAGCTCTGGAGATGTAGATGGGATCTCAGCCTCATCTGGATGTTCAAATCCCTGTGCCCAGTTACCTGTCTCACAATGATCAGAAGCTCAGTGACATCCCAAGTGAGGAGAAACTCTTCTTGTTGTTGTGTTTTGATTTTTTGTTTCTCAGAGATGTGGTCTTCCTCTGTCACCCAGGCTAAAGTGCAGTGGTGCCATTATAACTCACTGTGACCTCAAACTCCTAGCCTCAAGCAATCCTTCTGCCTCAGCTTCCTGAGGTACAGGTGTGTGCCACCACACCCAGCTAATTTTTTATTTTGTAGGGATGGAGGTAGTCTCATTATGTTGCCCAGGTTGGTCTCAAACTCGTAGCCTCCAGCACCCCTCCCACTTTGGCCTCCCAAAGCACCAAGATTACAGGTGTGAGCAACCATACTTAGACAAAAAAACCATTTCTGTCTCTGTTTAGGCAACAATCAGGAAGCACAGTGCTGACCATCTACAGGACATTTTTAAAGATCACATTTCAGCAGTACCCATTTTACTGATAGGGTAGAGATTAACTAATGTGCATAGTGATACTCAAAAAGTCTTAAGGTTTAGACTCTAATCAAGGTCCTCTAGTCCCAATTTCAGAGCTCCCTCCATTTTACTACTAGCCTCTTTGGTGCATTTACAGATACGGTATGACTCTTTTTTGTTATTTGTGTGAGAGAACAAAGGAAATATCTGCTCTATAAACTAACCAAGGAGAAGGGTAGGCAGGCTAAATCCTTCCCTGGGATCAGGAGAAAGCCTCCAGGACTCAGACCCTCAGTGTGGCCAGGGTAGCTGCAGGGCAGATTTTAACTCCAAAATTTGAAAATCCATGTAAGCCCTGGAGTGCTGTGATATTATTGGTAAAAGGAAGACAAAGAGAAAGCTTAAGATTTGAAAGTGTTAGGAGGGGTAAAAACGCTACTTGAAAATTAAGGGAAATAACACAATGTCTGCTGGAAATACCCAGCTCAAATTCATTATCTCGGTCACACATTAGGAGATATTCTTTTCCCCAGAGTTCAGACATAAGTCCCAGAATAGATTCTCATTGGCTCAGGTAGGTCATGTATCCCTCCCTAAACCAATCATTGTAGCTTGGAAATTCAGAGACCTGATTGGCCAAGCCTGGACCACATGATTTGTGTGAAGAATGCAAGATGGGGTCAACTTCCTGTAAGCTACATGCAATATGGGTAGGAAAGAGGTGTTATCAGATGAAAGGGAAGGGGAAATGCAGAATTAGATAGTGAAGAGGACTTTGGAGGACAGATGAAGGATTTCTACTTTATAAATTAGCAGCAGGTGGTGTGCTCCCACCTAATGGGCACAATATAAGGGCACACCTTCTGGATGTAAGACACAACTACTACAGGGACTTACCTAACAAATGCAAACATTGTAACCTAATCATTTGTACCTTCATATTAATCTATAATTTTAAAAAAAAGTGGCAGCAGGAGCCAATGGATGCTTTTTCACAGGGGGATAGCATTATGAATGCTGAGGGTTGGGAGGGTGAATCAAGCAGCAGGGAAATTGTTGCAATTTGTGACTTTTAACCATTACATGTCAACTAAACATACATAGTATCTTAGCAATATGGCATAATGGTTAAGAGGGTAAAACCTGCTGCTGTCACTTACCAGAGACCTTGAGGAAGTTACTTTTCTATACCTCAATTTCCTCATCTGCACAATGGGTATTATAACAATAGTTGCTTCTAGGTTTGTTGTGCAAATTAAATGAATTTACACACAGAAGGCACTTAGGCTAGTCAGTGTTTGCTTCAGTTTCCAGGAGCTGGAAGACCTAGATTCTGGGGGAGCCTCTGGCTCTGGCTGTACAGACCTGACCTGCTTGGCTGGCAGCACTGGCCAGCCCTGAGCAGTGACCCACTTTCCTTCTGCCCTCTGCAGCCTTGCTTGGCTGACAAACAGGAAGATGGCAGGGCTGCCTGCATGCCCCTACTGCCCCCACAGCTGTGTCTGGCCTGAACTCTCATCTCTACTCGAGGCTGTGGTGAACTTGGATGGTGCTATGCTCACCGCAAACCACAGTCCATCACAAATTGCCCTGTGGTGAGTAGCAAGCACATTTATAATTGATGAAATCAGGGGGCGAGAGCTCATCGCTGAGATGTTTAGTAAACAAAACCCCAGGTCCTTGGGGGCTGGGAGTGCTTGAGGAAAAACAAGGGGACAGAATGAGGAGGGCTCAGTTCCTTCAGAGAGTACATGAAAGGCCTGTGGCTTTTGTTTTTATTATTAAACTTATTTTAAAAATTCTCAGTCCTACAGAAAACTTGCAAGAATGTATAAACTCCCATGCATCTATCCCTTCCAGTGGTTCTCAACCTTCCCAATGCCGCAGCCCCTTAATACAGTTCCTGTGGGTCACAACCCACAGGTAGAGACCCGCTGCTTTAGACTCACCCATCCTTGACACCTGGTCACATTTGCTTTTGTTCTCTCTATACACATGTGTATATCTAATATGATCTAGTAATAACTACATTCTTTAGTCTTTTCTTAATCTGTTATTATTTGTTTTTTTAGAGACAGAGTCTCACTATGTTGCCCTCAGTAGAGTGCTGTGTTGTCACACCTCACAGCAACCTCAAACTCTTGGGCTTAAGCGATTCTCTTGCCTCAGCCTCCTGTAGCTGGGACTACAGGCACCTGCCACAATGCCTGGATGTTTTTTTGTTGCAGTTATCATTGTTGTTTAGCAGGCCCGGGCTGGGTTCAAACCCACCAGCCCTGGTGCGTGTGGCTGGCGCCCTAACCACTGAGCTACAGGTCCCAAGCCTTACTCTGTTATTATTATTGTCGTAGGTCTTATTCTTAGTCTTACTATTCTTCTTATTCTTCTTATTTTGCTTAATCATTTGTGAGTAAGTTGCAAAGATCATGCCTTTCCCTCCCTAAATACATCAAGGACATTCTCTTACCTATCCACAGGAGAAGGATGAACATCAGGAAATTTAATGTTGGTAAATACTATGATCGAAGGTACAGTCCATTTCCAAATATCACTGATGGTCCAATACCATTTATAGCAATGTTTTTTTCTGATGGAGCCTGACCAGCCCTTCATATCAGGGTCCCAGGTAAATGTCACCCTTGGTCCCCTGCCCCCACCACTTTCCAGGATATCACCATCAGGTAGGAGTGATGAAGCTGTGGTCAGGCCAGAAAACAAGGCCAAGCTCAGGATAACAAGTGGGTCAGATGTCAGAGGTGGCTAAGCTCCAGGAGCCCTGAGAGCTGTTTCCAAAGGGTCCCCAAGGATGAGATTTCTTGTGAGCAAGGGGGGAGGCACAGAAGTTCTGGCAGGTCCTGGGAGCCCAAGGAAGACAGGCAGCTCCCGAAGTTCCTATCACAGCAGCCAGTACGTATGCATGGACAGGTGGAGCCAGGAAAGGTGTTAAGAAGATGGGGAGGCAGCCACCACCCTTTCAGACCCAGGGCTGGAAGGAGAGAGACAGCTTTGTCATCTGCATTATGCTAATTGGATAGTTTGTATATTCATGTAACAAATGTTTATTGCACCCTTATTATATACCAAGAACTATTCTGGGTGCTGAGGAATCAGAATCAATCGTGGCCCTGTGGTGTGTGTGTTCCATTGGGAGATGGATGGTTTGCATTGTTGCTATGAAAATAGTCCCTCTCTTACCCTCCCCTCCACAACAGATGAGGGAGAGTGAATGGCCCCACTTCACTGCCATTAGGCTTGGCCATGAGACTTTTTTGGCCACTAGAATGTTAGCAGCATGTCATGATCACCCTTAAACATGCTGTGAGGTTTGGCTTGGGTCTTAAATTCCTGCCACTCTCCATAAGAAGCACATGGCCCAGGAGCTGCTGATCTAAGAGAATGGAGAGCTACTTGGAGCAGACCCAAACTCAAGCCATAGCCTGAAGCTGCCCTGCCCCAGCTGACCCACAGACCCATGAATAAGAAAAATCCATACTTATCATTGGGAATAAAATCCACTCTGAGTATTGGGGTGGTTTGTTACACAGCATCATTTCAGCAGTAGGTGAGTAAGATAGGTGGAGATAGACTATACACAAGCCAACAAATACATGTTAGGTGGCAGGTGGTAATAAGGAGGACAAAGCAAACAGAAGGGGAAGAGAGCAGCAAGTGCTGTTATAGATAGGGCTGCAGGAAGGGCTCTGATAAGGGAGCAGAGATCAGAAGGAAGTAGGGGAGTGAGTCATGTGGTTATCTAGGGCAGGAATTTCTGGCATAGGAAGCAGCCAATGCAAAGGTCCCGAGGCAGGGCAAGCTGTGTGTAGGAGCCCAAGGAGCCAGCGAGGGTGGAGGGTGATAGGAGGTAGCTCAGAGAGGGCGCTAGGAAAGGACATGGACTTTTATTGCATCGTCTAGGATAACTGTTCCTAGCTGTCAGAGGAAAGAGACAGAGAAGATGCGGAAGGTCACTGGCTGAGCGCCCTAGTTGGGATCTCTATCGACAGTACCAGTGTTGGCCACACACAAGCCAGTGCCACAGGGGTCTTTTCTCAGCCCTCATTCTGCTTTTGCTCAAAGTTCTTCTACTACCCTCCCCTGTCCCCTCTGTATATGTGTTCTCCTCCCACTCCTCTGAAACCCCTAGTTCCCTTTCAGTTAGCCCCCTTGACGCTCAAGGTGAGGACCACTCTCAGCTCTCCAGCCCCATCTTGGAGCTCTGGGCATTCTGTCACTAACTTCCTGCTTGGACCTGTCTCCTGGGGTGGCCTGCGACCATCTCACATTAGCATGGCTTAAACTGAGCCCATCACCAAGGCATGGGTTCTCAGGGGACTGTCTGAAACCCCAGGAGCTTCATAGAAGCCCTCAGGAGTCCAGTCAACTTCACAAGTTGGCACTGTCTGGGCCACTGGCTCCTTTCCCTAAAATACTGATGTCAACATGTCACTGTTCAGCCCTGCCTCTGTCTTGGATGACTGTTCTTCTCTATGGGATGGAGGAACCCTTCTCAGCACTGCCCTGAGGAGCTTCTGCTGGGGGTCTCAGCTGGCCTTTGCACCAGGTCCTCCATCTGGCCAACCTGGACACCCTCCTCTCCTGCTTTAAGCACAGTGGGTATCTGCTGAAGACCTACTCCGTGCAAGGCACTGTCCAGGGTGCTGGGGCTCAGGAGACATCCAGGGTGCTTACAGCCCAGCCCGTAGCACCCACCTGAGTGCCCCTGACGCCTCTCTCTGAACCTCTTCTTCCCCCCTGCCCTCAAGGCTGGGCCACCCAAGGCCTCGGTCACCAATGCCTCCCCTGCTCTTCGGTTATTGGCACATAAGCACATCTCATCTTGTGTCTGCTTGTTCTTTCAAATGAAGATTTCATTTTTCGATTATAAAAGTAATACACACTCATTGTGAAAAATATGGAGAATACAGAAAAGAAACAAGCAAAAGGAATTACATAATCTAAAAACAGAGAAGTTTCCCTTAAGTGGTGTCTGCAGTGGCTCACTTTCCATACGCCCTCCTCGCAGAGGAGGCAGCCTTGATCTCCCGGTGCCAAAAATGATGGAATCAAAGCCTTTTCTGGAAGCAGGCAGAGCTTTCCAGGGGTGGGGAATAGAGAAGAAAGAACCTAAGAGAACTGAGCTTTTAATGGAGAGTGGGGGTGGGGAGGCAAAGAGAGAGGCCCAGAATCTGAGAAACCCAAGAGATCAGGTAAAACCAAGAGCACAGCTCCGGGAGAGGAGCCAGGGGCGTCTTTCTCCTCTTGCGGACTCTGTCTGTTTGACCTTCAGTGAGTCCCTCAGCCTCTCAGAGGTGCAGTATTTTCCAGAGTAAATGGGCATCACCACATTTCACCTCCTCCTGATGTTGTGGGGACCTTAAAATGCCACAAAAACCCTTTGTTAGTAGTGACCGTCCCACAAACGGGAGGGTATGGTGCTCTGCCTGTGTAAGTCCTTTGCCAGGGTCCAGGTCTGGGTACCAAGCCTCTTGGGTGCAAGGACCACATTTCTTCTCTGCCTGCCCCAGTGCCCAGCACCGAGCAGGGGGGAATAGGAGCACATTTATCATGTGCCCACTCCTCCTGGGGTCTCTGACTGGAAGGAACTTTGAACCTCAGGTCCACCCTTTACACAGAAGGGGACAATCAAGGCTCACAAAGTGACAGAGCCAGGATGCAGACCCTGAGGAATGGGTGAGTAAGGGAATGAATGAAGTGAAATGAAGCCCCAGTCACCACGATCAAAGGTGATTTATAGTGAGCCTTAACCTTGACCAGGGGTCCTCAAACTTTTTAAACATGGGGCCAGTTCACTGTCCCTCAGACTGTTGGAGGGCCAGACTGCGGGTCCCAGAACGAGTCGGCTGCTAAGCAGGACAGGCAGCAGGCAAAAACACTGGGCAGGCCGGATAAATGTCCTCAGGGGGCCGGATAAATGTCCCCACGGGCCGTAGTTTGAGGACGCCTGACTTTGACTGTGCTCAGTGGCCGGCAGCACTGCTGACTCTCAAAGCTTCTCAGGAATCTCTAAGGAGCACAGAAGCAACCCCCTGATGTATGGGGCCTAGGGGTAGAACCCAGGGCATAGGAAGAGGATGTGCTGGTGGTCCCTGCCATGAGCTGCCAGTTTTGCCATCCTGTTCTGAGGGCCTGGCCTCTCTCCAGGGATCAGGATGCCACTCCCGGGCACTCTGGCCCCATTTCTTACCAGGCTGCTCTGGGATGGCAGCATCCCAGCACCACTATAAATAGTATCTCTCCTGAGCCCCAGACGGCCAGTTGGCAAACACTGTAATTTGCTGAAAAGTTTGGAATGTGTCTAAAAATGAAGAAGGCAAATGAGACCAGCATATCCATTTCAGAAAGGGGCTGAGCCTCTGTCCTGCTCCACGCCAACTTCTTTACATGGGCACTGCTGGCAAGAAGAGGGGAGAGGGGACAAACGTGAGTCTAGGAAGTAAATATTATCATTTCCACCAACAGTCACAGCAGCTATGTCCTGTATTGGCCTCACCTCTGACCTTCCTGTCCCAACCTAAGGAAGAAAGGGGCTACCACTGCTTAACCCTTTCTTGAGTTATGCTAGCTAAATTGAAAGGGATGTAGTGAGCATGTAAGGATTATAACAACCACAAGGAAACCCCCAAAATAATTTCATCCAACTCCCCCAGTTTGCAAGTGAGGAAGAGGTTTGACAAAACTGGAACAGCAAGTTGAAGCAGAACCAGATTTTGGCCGAGGTCCCTGGGCTCTCAGTTTGGTACCAAGTGTTGGAACCCAGGCCTCCTTTGAAGGCAGCTCCTTTCGGGAAAGGGGAAGGTCCCATGGCTCTCTGGGTATGCTGAGAGTTGACATCTGGCACCTTTCTGATGTCCTGGTCTGATTCTCACTCCATCCAGCAAGGTACAAAGTGTCATCCTTGTTTTATAGGTGAATAGACTGAGCCTCAGAGTAGAAACTCACCCTCACCCACAAAGCATTACCACTCTGTCCCCAAAGCCAGGAGCAGGGCTTGTCCCACTTGCAATCAGAACTCACTGCCTCAAAAGCCACTTTTTGTTCTTCATCTTATCTTCTGGGGTTTTGATTTCCTCCTATAGGAAAAATCATCAAAAACAGCAGAAGAGGGCGGCTCCTGTGGCTCAAAGGAGTAGGGCACCAACCCCATATGCTGGAAGTGGCAGGTTCAAACCCAGCCCTGGCCAAAAATTGCAAAAAAAAAAAACACAAAAAAAAAACCAGCAGAAGACGGGATGTCAGGAATTCTGACATGGGGTCCTCAGATCCAGCACCATCTCATTATGTGACCTTGGGCAAGTCACTTCCCTTCACTAAGCTTCAGTTTACCTATATGTAAAACTATCGTAACAAAAAAGTTTGAAACCCACGGCACTAGATGCTCTGAGGTTCCTTTCAGCCCTGGTAATTCTGCGTTTGGAGATTCTAAGCAGGGAGTAGTAATGACTCAGTCGGTAGCTCCCAGCTCTTGGCTGCTAAGAGGGCTTCTTTGAGGGCAGGGGAAGACAGGGACTGGGAAGAGATCACATCTGCACGGGGAGGAGAAAGGCCATCTCACCCTGCCTTTGCCGGGTCACTTAGTGAGAATTATGGCTGAAAACCGACATCTCGTGGCCAATGATAGAATTGCAGCCCAGCAGAGAAGGGCAGTAAAGAATGGAGGGAACATGTTCTTATGGACCTGGGTACTCATCTAAATTATTTGTAAAGTTTTAAAAACACACGGGTGCCAAGACCTCATGCCTAGAGAACTATGATCCCAAGGTGGGGGATGGGGGATGTCTGTGTTTTTTAGACTCAGGCAATTCTATTGCAGCTAGCTGAGAACCCCAAATATAGACCATTTTTAAAAGGGTGATGGGGTGCTGGTCAGAAGAGTGTCTCAGTGGCAGCACCCCCTCCTCGTGTTGCACTTTTTCTCTGAGCTGCTGGAGCTTTCTGGGCAGCTGACAACCAACTCCATTAGGCATTATTTATAAAAGAAAATCTAGCTGCATCTTAAATTTGATCTGGGCTTTTTAAAGAAATAAAATGACAGCTGGTGAAAAAATGAGCGTCTAGAAATAGAATCAGTTATTTTACAGAAATGTCAGTGAAGTTCAGTCTATGGGTACATGACACAGGAATCTTTTTATTTTCTCTTTAATGCACTGGGGGCAATTTTGCCTTCCTGGTGACATTTGGCAATGTCTGGAGACATTTTATGGTTATCACAACTGGTGGGCGCTACTGGCATCCAGTACACCCAACAATGCATGGAACAGCACCTGATATAAAGAATTATCTGGTTCAAAATATCAAGAGCACTGAGGCTCCGAGGCCCCGCTTTCACAAGCACAAAGAACTCTGGTTTTCAGGTCCCCTGAGGGTAAGGACTCTGTCTCCTCATCCTCTTCTCCAGGACCGAGGGCAGGAGGCAGTTTCTCAGTACACATCACATGACAGAAGTGTGCAGTGAAAAGCATTTTGAGGAAAATTATCTAATATGGACACATTGGGAAACCCTAGTGTGCACAGTCCTGGGTGCATTTCTACATGGCAGATTGTCTAAAGCTGAAAAGTCTCATTCACCCCCTGGACAGTGCCTGCCTACACCAAAGGCCACCTGGGAGACAGTGCAGAGAAAGGCAGGAAGGTGGGTTTAGATCCAGGTAGAAATAGGTTAAATCTCAGCTCCTTCAAGCTGCGTGATACTAGGCAAGTCACACAACTTCCCTGGGCCTTAGTTTCTTCTTCCGTGGTAAAGTAAGGTTGACACAGCTCCTCACAGATTGTTGCAGAGATTAAATGGCATCACGTGCAAGAAAATGCTCAGCCTACAGCAGTGATTTTCGACCAGTGTGGCAAGAGGATTTTGCCATGAAAATTTTTAAAGATGATTAATTAAATTATTTTTGAACAAAGTTCAAAGCACACTAAGTGTATTTTTTTTTTAAACAGAATCTCACTATGTTGCCCTCATACAGAGTGTCATGGTGTCACTGCTCACAGCAACCTCAAACTCTTGGACTTAAGTGATTCTCTGTCCTCAGCCTCCAAGAAGCTGGGACTTACAGGCACCCGCTACAACACCCAGCTATTTCTTTGTTCCAGTTGTCATTGTTGTTTAGCGACTTAGGCTGGGTTCAAACCTGCCAGCCTCAGTGCATGTGGTCAGTACTGTAACCACTGTGCTACAGACACCGAGCCTATATATTCTTTTTTTCACTTTTTTTTTTTTATCAACATATTTTAAGTGTACCGTGGAAGTTTAACTATAGGTTCAAGTGCACCATGAGATAAAAAAAAATTGAAGAACACTGGCCTAGAGCCTGACCCTGTAGATGCTCATTAAATGTTAGCTGCAATTGGTATTATTACTGATGTCTGGACTTGATTATGTTAAGTGGGCACTCACTACTGGCATCCTGTACACCTTACAATGTAGGTGTCAGGACAGCACCTGACTACAAAGAATTATCTGGGTCTCTGCTGTGCTGCCAGAGAAGCTGTCATGCACATTGTTTTTGAACATTAATAATGAGGAACCATAAGTAATGAACGCAGCTGTAGAGGCAGGAGGCGCCACACCCACTGCCTCAGAACCTCTCACCAAGGGATATGGGAATGCACATTTGTACTAAACTCCTGGGTGATTCTTATAGTTGGGCAAATTTGGGAAATCTGACTTTGGTTGACTTTGGACTTAAGCTTCCTGGGTTCAAATCCAGGTTCTGTTACTTACTGACCTAGTGATCTTATTCAACCTCTCTGTGCCTCAGTTTCCCTGCTGGTTAAGAACCTGCCCAGTACTACTGCTGGCATCCAGTAAGACTCAGTAGACAGCAGCTTCCCTCTCCCCTTCTCTAGCTCTGATAATTTATGAGTTTCACCTTCATCCTCCATATAAGGTCTATCTCCTGCTCTTGTCATTTCTCTGTGATTCATCCTTCCTTTCGGTCCTCACTGGTCCTCAGTGGGTCTCTGTCACCCACTGGCATCCTAATGGACTTCGCTAACTCTTGTTCCCGTGCTTCAGTGAGTCCTTCAAACAGTGGCAACAACAGAACCTTCAGTGTAGTTTCTAGTTTTCAACACACTTTTTTTTTTTTTACCTTTTTTTGGTTATTTATTTTCACTAAATCATAACCGTCACACATTGATGGGGTACAATGTGATGATTTGATATACAATGTGGAATGCTTAAATCAAACTGATTCACATAACATCACCTCACTTACTTATTTTTTGTGGTAAGACATTTATAATATACTCCTAGTTGTGTTGAAATGTACCCTTGCATCGTGCACATTAGGTGAGATCCTGCCAAATCCCCTCCCTCCACTTGCCTTCTCCCCTCCTTCTTTCTGGACTATATTTGGGTTTTATCATTCATATGAATGTATGAACTAATACAGCCTTTTTGGAAAGAAGTATGGAGAAGTCTCAAGGAACTAAAGGTTGACCTACCGTTTGATCTTGCAATTCCATTACTAGGTATCTACCTAGAAGAACAAAAATCATTTTACAACAAAGACATTTGCACCAGAATGTTTATTGCAGCCCAATTCAAAGTTGCCAAGTCATGGAAGCAGCCCAAATGTCCATCAACCCATGAATGGATTAATGAACTGGGGTATAAGTATACTGTGGAATACTATGCAGCCATAAAAAATACGGAGACTTTACAACTTTTACTTTTACCTGTATGGAGCTGGAACATATTCTTCTTAGTAAAGTATCTCAAGAATGGGGGGGAAGTATCCAATGTTCTCAGTACTATTATGAAATCAAAGCACTTTTCACATATGTCACCTTACTGATTCTTCCCTGTCACCCTGAAGCACCATCATTATGATCTACCTGAAATGAATGAGCCCGTCTAAGGCTCACGTGCCTATGACTATCCCAAATCTCAAAGTAAATAAATAGGAGCATCTCTATCTCCCAGCCTGTGGGTTTTCTCCTATGACCTGCTGCTTCCCAGCTCTTTCCCTGGCCCCTAGTTGGATTCTCATCTTGCCCTTTCCCTGAACAGGAAACTGCTCTGGCTCCCCACTGATCAAGTCCAATTCCCTAGACCTGGTTGCAAGACCAGCCACAGCTTGGAACCTCTGCCGCCTTCCAGGGTGTCCACCCTTGCCCAATGGGGCTTTCTCCACCTGTCTCATCCTCCCTGCCTAGAGAGGGGACATGACAACTGCAGGAATAGAGGCACCACGCCTCTGCCTGGGCTGTTCACAACACCCTCCACACCCCACACCTGGCCTCCTCCTCCACACTCCACACCTGGCCTCCTCCTCCACACCCCACACTTGGCCTCCTCCTCCAGGAAGTCCTCATACCACTAGGTGAGTATTCAGTGCTCAGCCAGGCAGTCACAGCCTCCTGCTGCTTCTCTCCTATTCCCTCACATATACATACCTGCCATTTGTCCCTTTCTGCCCAGGCACCTTAGTCTTTTTTGTCTTTGCCTTATTTGTTGAATAAGGGTAGGCTGGGGATGAGTAAGAGAATGCCATGGTCCCTCCCACACAGAACAAGTTCTCTCTATCCTGCCACCCTAGATGTTAGAGGTGGCGACAAAAACCACAATTCCCTGGCTATGGTGATCTCTAGGGGCACTTCACTGTGGCCAGTGGTCTCCCCAGGCACCCTGTAAGTGCCTTGGGGCAGCCCACATCGTGCCCCCTTTGGGTCCTCAGTGTTAGGCACCCAGGGGTCAGATGGGATGGGATGTGGCAGACTGGGGTGGGATGTGGGTGGGGATAGGAGTGGTGGCTGGCACTACTGTGCTCTGATGCTACAGGCACAGACTAGATGTCATTCAGGAGCCCAGAATTTTCATTTCTCAGGAGGCTGTGGTGGCATCAGAACCCTCAGCACTGCATCTCCATCTGCCACGAGTGAGCTCTACACCTCTGAGCAAGTGGCCTTGGATGCTGCAGTGGAATAGGGGAGAGTAATCAGAGCCACTTTCGGGTCAGAAGAGCATCATCTTCATCTGAGCGGCTGGGGGTGAGATGGCTAGGGCACTGGACACATGCCAGGTGCCCTCGAGCACAGGGCAAATATCTTTACCCACATCTTGCAGGTGAGAAAGTGAAGCCTGGAGAGGCTATTGCTATAATTCACACAAGGTGCTCTCTGCCTTTCTGGCCTGAAGTTGGCCCTGAGGCCCATGGTTATTAGTGTTGGCAGTACATTAGGATTCAGGGGACCCTGTTTTTTTTTTTTTTTGAGACGGATCCTCAAGCTGTCCCCCTGTGTAGAGTGCCCTAGCATCACAGCTCACAGCAACCTCCAACTCCTGGGCTCAAGCGATTCTCCTGCCTCGGCCTCCCAAGTAGCTGGGACTACAGGCACTCACAACAATGCCTGGCAATTTTTTGGTTGCAGCCATCATTGTTGTTTGGTGGGCAGGGCTGGATTCAAACCGAGCTCAGGTGTATGTGGCTGGCACCTTAGCTGCTCTAGCCAGAGGCGTGAAGCTCAGGGGACCCTTTAAACACCCCAAGCCCCATGCTACATCCAGACCAGTTGAGTCAGATTCTCTGGGAGAGGGAGACCCAGGCACCAGTATTTTTAAGGCCCCCAAGCATCTGTCATGTGCAGTGAAGCGGGAACATGGAGACTAATGGCTCAGACGGCTCTTTGCAAACAACCAAGTTGTGCAAAGCTCCCAGAACTCTTGGTTCCCTTTACTCTGCTTTTTGTTTTTGTTTTTGTTTGTTTGCCATAGCCCTTATAGCCTTTATTAAGATTTTCATGGCTCGGCGCCTGTGGCTCAATTGGCTAAGGCGCCAGCCACATACACCTAAGGTGGCGGGTTCGAATCCCCAGCCCGGGCCCGACAAACAACAATGATGGCTGCAACCAAAAAATGGCCGGGCGTTGTGGCAGGCGCCTGTGGTCCCAGCTACTTGGGAGGCTGAGGCAGGAGACTCGCTTGAGCCCAGGAGTTGGAGGTAGCTATGAGCTGTGATGCCATGGCACTCTACCCAGGGGGACAGCTTGAGGCTCCATCTCAAAAAAAAAAAAAAAGATTTTCATGGCTCAGCGCCTGTGGCTCAAGTGGCTAAGGTGCCAGCTACATACACCTAAGGTGGCGGGTTTGAATCCAGCCCGGGCCCGCCAAACAACAATGACAGCTGCAACCAAAAAATAGCTGGGCGTTGTGGTGGAAGCCTGTGGTCCCAGCTACTTGGGAGGCTGAGGCAGGAGACTCGCTTGAGCCCAGGAGTTGGAGGTTGCTGTGAGCTGTAATGCCACAGCACTCGACCCAGGGGGAAAGCTTGAGGCTCTGTCTCAAAAAAAAAGAAAGAAAAAAGATTTTCACAATGTCTGCTTTGTTTGACATTCCGCTACCTCCACTGTAACATCATCTGCACAAGGGCCAAGATCTTTACCTTTGCTTCATTTTTGGTCTTTCCCGTATCCTAAGCACCAAGCAACACGGTGTTTGGCGCATAGTAAGTGCTCAACAAATCCTTGTTGAATGAATGCACGAGCCTGGTGCCATCTAATAAATGTTACCGGTGCGGCTGCTGCCGCTGCAGTTGTGGTCTGCAGCCTTTTAGCCTGAACTGCTCATCTTCTGAGCTGCCTGCCTGCCTAGCTCAGCCCTCCCAGAGTCAAACTGGTTGCTCCTTTCTACAGGAAACATACCCCTGTCCCTGATTCTTGGGGTCTCCCCATCCCACCAGCTCCCCTTGGACACACAGTACCCATGCACCACTGGGGAGAAGTGGCAGAGTTTCAAGATTTCATTTGTAATTCTTTTCAGATGAAATGTCAGAAATAGTCAATAGGCAGAGCCATAAATCTGACCCTAATATAGCACAGAGCTTATTAATGAAGAATAAATCACTGAGGGAAACCTCCCCGGAGTGCTTTGCTGGGGCCTGCGGGGAAGATGGCATATTTATGTGCAAGCGTATCGGGTCTTTTACTTTCTCAGATATATGGCCAAGGCAGATTTGTCAGGGCAGTAGCCTTAACATCAACCAATTATATTTTTTTCTAGTAAAAATTTATTCTATAGAAATATCCTAAGCATTTATTGGATTAGGATCACGGCCAAATGTAGAAGATTAAACACACATGGAGTGCACACCGCTCTGGGACTTGGGAGGCCCTGAAATGGAATGACCACCCCCCCACCTCCCGCCCAGATACTCTCCTAACTGAGACACTCAGAATGAAGGAGCCGGAGGGCCAGCGTCACTGCACAAGGTGGGTACCTGAGGCTCAGAGAGATGATGAGCCTTACTTAAGGTCACCCAGATCACCAGGGCTGATGTGAGACAAGAACCCAGGTCCTTACTCCCACTTCCAAAAGATGTCCACATCCTAATCCCTATCATCCTTATGTGAATGTTTTATCTAACATGGCAAAAAGAACTTTCCAAATACTAATATGATTAAATTAAGGATAGTAAAATGGAGAGATTATCCTGGACTATCCAGATGGGTCCAATATAATCAAAAGTGTCCTTATAAGGGACAGAGAGAGGCAGGATGTGATGACAGAACAGAGGCTAGAATGATGTGAGGCTGTGATCCGGCAGCCTCAGAAGCTGGAAAAAGCAAGGAAATATATTGTCCCCCAGAGCCCCCAGGAGGAGGGCAGCCTGCTGACACACTGCTTTAAGAATTACTTACCTCCAGAACTGTAAGGTATTAAATCTGTGTTATTTTAAGGCACTCAATTTGTGGTCATCTGTTATAGCAGCAATAGGAAACTAATACAGTGTTGGAGAGAGAAGCTGTGTCACAGGACACTGCACCTGGCAGTGCTGACTTCTTTCTGTACACAGTACTGGCAAGGGAGCCTACCTTGAGGTTGGCCCTAGATCACCTCTGGTGCCAGGCAGTTCCTGTCCAGCAGCCACAAGGCCATCACCCCTGCCTGCTCTACTCCCGTGCATAATTTTCCCGCCCTTTTGGTGCAGGGCTGCTGTCTCACGTTTTCTTGGTCTCTCAGACCCCTGCTGCCTTGGGAGAGGAAGCCACTGCCCCCAAGGGTTCCCCTACACCTTGCCTCTGCCCATTCCCTACCCCCACCCCTGGGAATTGAGAAGCTAAGGAAACAGCAGCCCCCCACCCAGGGCTTTCCCTTTAGCCTGTCCTCGGTTCTCAGCCAGCGTCTTCAGTCCCTTCCCGTGGCCTCCCCTTCTCTTCTCTGCTGCTGCCTTCACCAAGCACTCTGGGACAGAGCTGTGGCTCAGAGAGCTCTCCAGGGAGCCCCTGAAAAAGAGGCCAAGAGGCAGTCATGGCCACGGTGCAGACATTCTTAGAGCCTGGCTGGGGGCTTATTAAAAGCACATTATTCCGGGACATCCACTCACCCAGAAACACTCACTTGCGGGCGGCGCCTGTGGCTCAAAGAAGTAGGGTGCTGGTCCCAGATACCGGAGGTGGCAGGTTCAAACCCAGCCCCAGCCAAAAAAAACCCCCAAAAAACAGAAATACTCACTTCCCAAAGTAGAACCTCCCCAGTGAACCCAGGAGCGTGCATTTTAGCAGGCTCCCTGGGTGTGTCCTGGGTGTGTGAGACTTAGAAGTGGGTGGGGCTTGGGCCCTGAAGTCAGACACGCCCAGATGGAACCCTCTGCTTTCCCCCACTCCTAGCTGTGGGAATGTTATGTAACCTTTCTGAACCCCAGTGTTCTCGTCATAAAGTTGGGGGCTATGACCTGCACATAACTAGAATTATGAGGATGAACATAAACACATAAACCACAAAGGCATATGCTGCGGGTGCCCCACCCACAATTCTGGAGACCGCTCACCTTGGAGCCCTGTCCTTCTGGCTACCTGAGGGCCCTTAGAAAGTACCAGAGAATTAGTGCCCCCACCTCCACCTAGCAGCCTCAACCAGTGATAGAGTCAGTATATAAACACCCCAGCTTCCTCCTCCTTCAGGCTTAATAACTCAGAGGTGTGGGGTCCATGCTGGCTCCCTGAGTTTCCCAGTAAGATTAAGCTCCCGGGCCCCACAGAGGTAACATGCTGATGACACACACTTTGTCACCAGCCATCCCTTCCCCACACTCCTGCTGGAGTTTACTGTGTACTTCCCTCAGAGAAATGACTTGCCCTGAACGTTTGTCTCAGGACAGCTTCTGGGAGACCAAAGGCTAAGTTGAGCCCTAGGGCACAGGGCTTGGCAACCAGGAAGTGAGTCTTCACTCCTCTGCTTCTCTTTGGCTCTCAGTGTGGAGGAGGACAGGCTGGCCCAGACCAGGCCAAGCCACTGCGGGGCCTTGGGAGAGTGTGTACAGATGACACTGCTGTCCAGAGACCAGCAAGGATGGTCCCCACCTGGCTGGAAGGGCACCACTGAAGCTCACCCTTCCCTTGCCTGGGGAGCACAGCTCCATTCCCATCTCCCCAATCCCGTCTCCCCTAATCCCACATCCCCCAGTCTGAAGTTGCCCCAATTCCTACTCCCTCTGCCCTCACCTGCTTTTCCTAGTTCCTCAAACACAAAGCAAATAGCTGTTCCCCACCCTTCAGAGACACCTGCCTCTAAATCTTAGAACTGCCAAGCCGACCCCAAGCTGCCCGGGGGCCCCCCACCTCCAGCCACATGAATTCCAGCCCCCAGGGGCATTGAAGTCACCTCCCAGAGAAATCGTATGATTTCATCTTCTATTTAATCTTTATTTCTCCTCATACTTTTTAGAACTTCAAATAATTTCTCGTTTGTAGTAACTAGGAAGCCATAAATCGCCCCTTTATGTCTAAGGAAAATCAATTGTTATTTGACATTTTACCTTAATATTCCCGACTTCCTTCAACTGTAATAAAGCTTCCATCTGCCTTTTATCTTATAGGCAATTAGTAAGTCACCTTTTTAAAATTTCTCCACATTTTCTATCAAATGAATGCTAGGACTGAAAGAGGAGAGCTGTTTTATGGGATTGAACTCACTGAGTAGAGGGGATTTATCTGTAGCCTTCGAGGGACCAACACTCATTAATGGGTTTTATTGATTTGAGGGCTTTTTAACCCTTAGCAATAATACAGGTGTCACCTGCCTACAGCAGTTGGGAGGGGGCAAGGGTGGGGAGAAGCCCACACATGTCCGAGTTCTAAGACCAAGCTAGAAAAGGAGAGAAATGAGGTCTAACCCTTTGAAATGTGATCAGTTTTAACCCAACCACACCCTCAAAGGTAAATCACAGCCCAGACATCCTCTTTTTTCCTTGAGAGAAAGTTTGAGTTTGGGGGGGTTTTCCTCAATTACCCAGGGGAATGTGACACTTTGGGCCCACCTTCTTAGCAAGAGATCAAAAAAAAAAAACAGTGGCATGTTGTTGGGGCCCAACAAACTGGGCTTGATCTGCTTCTGTTAACCCTGGGATCTTGGGCAAATCATTGAAGGGGTCTCTGAGACTCAGTTTCCTAAGCTAAGTGGGGAGTGGCCCCTTGGTCACCTCACAGGACTACTGGAGCCTGCCCACCAGACCACGTTGGTGAGAAATGCTTAGGAGCATGAGAAACCACCTAAGGAACCAGCAAGAACTCTGGTCACAAATGGGAACCTCAGTCCACAAACTCCATAATGAAAAGCATCCTTGGCTCGGCACCTGTAGCTAAACGGCTAAGGCACCAGCCACTTATACCAGAGCTGGAGGGTTCAAACCTAACCCGGGCCTGCCAAACAACAATGACAATATAACCAAAAAATAGCCAGGTATGGCAGGCACCTATAGTCCCAGCTACTTGGGAGGCTGAGGCAAGAGAATCGCTTAAGCCCAGGAGTTGGAGGTTGCTGTGAGCTGTGATGGCACAGTACTCTCTACCCAGGGTGATAGCTTGAGGCTCTGTCTCAAAAAAAAAAAAAAAGAAAGAAAGAAAGAAAAAGAAAAGAAAAGAAAAGGATCCTTGCTTTTCCATAACTTTCCTTAATTTGTTCTGTACCTTCATTGCTCAGGGCTGGTAGAACTTTGGTCCCAGCCTTTTTCCAACAGCTTCCTTTCTGGCTCCTTTCCTAGAAGGCCATTGTCTAATACCCAGAGCCCAGAAGGCCTTTCTTGGTCTAGACAGCAGGGCTGGAAGGCTTAGACCTGTCAGTGAGAGGTGAGAGTCCAGTAGCTGAGGAGACTAGGTCCAGGGAGAACGGGAATGAGATAGGAAAACCTCACCTTAGAGACACAATGAGGTGAGAACAGTAAATGTCAATGGTAGAATTAAGGTGGCAGGTGGGTGTAAAATTCTTTCAATATTTCCATATGCTTGAAATTTTTCATTAAAATGTTGGAAGGAGGGCGGTGCCTGTGGCTCAGTGAGTAGGGCACCAGCCCCATATACTGAGGGTGGCAGGTTCAAACCCGGCCCCAGACAAACTGCAACAAAAAAAAAAAAGCTGGGCATTGTGGTGGGCGCCTGTAATCCCAGCTACTTGGGAGGCTGAGGCAAGAGAATCGCCTAAGACCAGGACTTGGAAGTTGCTGAGAGCTATGACGTAACAGCACTCTACCGAGGGTGATAAAGGGAAACTCTGTCTCTAAAACAAATGTTGGAAGGAAAAATAAAGGCTCAGTTAGGGTCAAATCCACCCAGGTGGGGTGCCAGCCTGGGCTGGGAGAAGGGAACTGATGATAGCAGAGGGGAAGGACAGCAAGGGACCTGAAAAATCTGGAAGAATCTGCTATGGGACTTGCTGCGCTATTTGTAAGTCTGGTGCAAAATAAAAATTCTGGGTCCCTTCTTCATAAATGATTAAGAATATCAATATACAGAGCATTGATCCAAGTGCCCTTTAAGTTCAGAGCCCTGAGTGTCTGCACAGGTTGCCAGCCCCGGTTAACCCTAACCCTAAATCTAAGCCAGCTCTGTCCACTTGCAAAAGAGGTTAGTTTTGACCAACCCCTTCCAACCCATCTCTTCATTTCTGATTCTAGAAGAACTATACTCTGAACCTAGCATCTGATGCTAGTGAACAATAATTAGCATTTGGGGGCATTTTCTAATAACAGTAAGAGTTATTGCTCACATGGCCCCTGCCAGGTTCCAGACACTGACTCAGCACTTGATGTATAACGACTCATTTAATCCTCCCAGATACCTTATGAGATAGGACTATTATTACTCCCATCTCACAGATGAAGAATCTGAGGCACAGAGAGGATAACTTATTTGAGGCCTCATAGCTGGTGAGTGACAGGGACAAGGCTCCAGAGTTGTGCTGTTAACCACTCCACTCTGCTGCTTCTCTAGAAAGGTAGTCAAGAAAAGCTGGACAGTGAGAGCCTTCTGACTGGAAAGCTTGTCCCAGGAGGGAGTCTTCTTGGCAGGTCTATAGCTCAGTGCTTCTCAAGGCCGATGTCACCACACACCATCTTGAAGTATATCACAGGTATCATATTACTAGTTTTAAAGAATCAAAGTCTGTGAATAATTAAACTTTTTTTTTTTTTTTGAGATATTTTCACTCTGTCACCCAGGCTTCAGGGCAGTTGCATCATCATAGCTCACTGCAACCTCCAACTCCGGGGCACAAGCCATCCTTCGGTATTAGCCTCCTAGAGTGCGGAGGTGTGAGCCACTGTTCCTGGTCAAACTTGTGAAAAATGAGGACAGGTTCAAGCAGTGTCACTCTCACTCATTGGATGGTGGCCGGCTTTCCTGACCGCAGGAGAAAAGGGCTGCAGGGACAGCCAGCACCAGGGAAATCTCCTGTAGGATCTCTACATGGGTTCTTGGGAAAGTGGAATGGTGCTGAGCACCACCGCAAGATGAGGCAGGGCGGGAGACGCAGGAGCTGTGGCTCTAACCTCATTAATATGGGATTGAACAATATTGAATTTATGAAAGCAAAAGGCTTTTTGTTTCACAGCCTCTCATCTTCTCGCATCACAACTGCCCCCAAGACACTGTGCTCCACCTGGTGGTCACTGGTGGAATTGCAGTGACCAAGAGGGACTGTGCAAGGTCTTTGTCCTGCTTGCTGGAAGAAGAGAGAAGCTGTATCCTCAACGCCGAGAATTCCATCTCCCCTAATCCCATATCCCTCACTCTGACGTTGCTCTCAAGCACTACCTTCTCTACCCCCATCTCCCTTTCTTAGTTCCTCAAACACAGCCATTTCCTGCTCCTACACAAAGATATGCTTGCCTAAGTCTGCAGGACCCTCTCAGGAGGAGGAGGGTGAGGATGGGTAGGAATTGGCCAGGGGGACAATAGGGAAAGGACATCCCAGGAAGAGGGGGACAAAATGTGAGCCACATCTTGTAAGAACAGAACATGAGTGGCTCGGCGCCTGTGGCTCAATTGGCTAAGGTGCCAGCCACGTACACCTAAGGTGGCGGGTTCGAATCCCCAGCCCGGGCCCGCCAAACAACAATGATGGCTGCAACCAAAAAATGGCCGGGCGTTGTGGCGGGCACCTGTGGTCC
>CAUYQV010021952.1:0-16893 GCA_963574575.1 Galagoides demidoff
GCTGGGACCACAGGCGTCCACCACAACACCCGGCCATTTTTTGGTTGCAGCCATCATTGTTGTTTGGCGGGCCGGGCTGGGGATTCGAACCCGCCACCTTAGGTGTACGTGGCTGGCGCCTTAGCCAATTGAGCCACAGGCACAGAGCCTACTTTAGTGTTTTCTAAGTCCTAGAACAAAGGTTGAGCAACACCAAGAAGACAGAGGGAAGTCCCACTTCCCAAGAGCCATGCAGAAGAAAGCCCAGGAACACAGCTGTGGCATCCCTTGGACAGCTGTTAATGTAGGGCCAGCTGCCCTCACTTGCACGTTCAGAATAGCTGCAGAGCTCTCAGCCCTGTGTGTGGCACAGTGAAGGGTGCAGAGACCCCCCAGGAGGCTTGATACCCAGGTTCTAACACAGGTCATATGCTATTTCTCCTTGTCCTATTCTGTTTTTCTTTCCCTTTCTTCCCTCCTTTCTTTTGTTTCCTCTTTTCTGCTAAGCTTGACAATGTGAATTTGCATAAATTAGAAGACTATGCTAAGAGATTCCACTGTCCCATGCCTCACAAAAAGATCATAGGGGCTATCAGTGAGCTTAAGCAAGAAAGGTCTTAGACTAGGTGAGCAGACTGTCCTGGAGAGAAATCCATGGAGTAGGTTTTAAACTGCAGTTCTGTCACCCAGAATTGCAGGTAAAAGACTCGTGCTTGGGTTAACCAGGTCTCAGTGTGGGGCTGAAAGAGGGCAGAGCCCATGACATTTGGCTGTAAGGCCTGACCCCTCCCTCTGCCTCCTTCTCTTCTCTCCCCTCCCCAACCTCCCTACTGCTGACCATTTTGAGAGGCTAGCAAGGAATCAACCAGTGTGAATCTGTCTGTTTCCCCAAAGCACATGCTCTGAGCCAACTTAGAAGCCAACTCCCTGACCCCCCCAACTCACCCTCCACTTCCACTCACATTAGAGAAGGTAGAAAGAAAATCTCAGGATTTCTCCCACCATCTCTCCCAGGAGCTGGTGCTGACCTACCGAGATGGTATTTAGGATCTGACTTCCTTAGTTATGGAAAAAATAAAAAGTGGCCTTAGCTACAGCAGTAGCAACCTTACCCATCGTGGTTATGAGGTGCTTTCCCCCACATTCTTCATTCTTTCACTCTCTCCAGTCATGCTCCATGCATCTATTGAGCCCGTACTCTGTACGTGGCTCTGTGCTTGCTACTGATGATACAAAGCTAAAGAAGGTCCAGGCTCCTCCTTCAAGGTGCTTGTGGTCTGTGAGGGAGACAGATACACACAAGAGCCAAGAGGAGTTAAGTGCTGCCAGTCAATGTGAAAGTGTTCAGGATCTCCTGGGCTCAGAGGAAGGGACTTTAGCTTCTGCCAGTGTCAGGGTAAAGAGAAATGTCAAGAAAGATCTGAGACAGCCCAGTGCCTTGCCTAGTACCTGTGCTTGGTGAATACTGTGGGAATTAATGAGTGAGAGGCTTCCTGGAGGAGCTGTTTAAGTTGAGGCCTCAGAAATGGGTAGGTGTCTACCAGGTGGCAAAGGGAGTCAAAGCTTTCTAGGTACAGGAAGCAGCTCAGACTAAGCCTAGAGGCGTGACTCTGCCAGGTCTACTCTGGGAACTGCAAGACGTAGGGTATGATGGAGCACTAGTGGGGGATGTGGAAGAGGGCAGGCGGGGGCCAGATCAGCTGTTTATGTCAGCTAGGTTTGGACCATATCCAGAGGCAGTGGGGAGCCATTTGGGACTAAAGAGGTATGTGTGTGTATGTGAAATAAAGAGAGTATTTCTGGTATTTGCCAGGATTTGTTAATACTGTAGGTGGCTGCGATCTTCTTGGATAGCGTGGGTACTTTAATTGGACTCTTTTCACAGAGATAAAGATGGAGGCTTGAGCATAATGTTGTTGCTGGGGGGAGGCAAAGAAGCCTGTGTACAAGTAGAAGGGGATGTTAGGATGGTCCAGGTCTTAGGTCTGCAAACAGCAAAAGCTGACTCTGGCTGAATTGAGGAGAAAATAAATTTTTTTTTTTTTTTGAGACAGAGGCTCAAGCTGTCACCCTGGGTAGAGTACTGTGGCATCACAGGTCACAGCAACCTCTAACTCTTGGGCTCAAGCGAGTCTCCTGCCTCCACCTCCCAAGTATCTGGGACTACAGGCACCCGCCACAACGCCCAGCTATTTTTTGGTTGCAGCCGTCATTGTTGTTTGGTGGGCCCAGCCTGGATTTGAACCCGCCAGCTCAGGTGTATGTGGCTGGTGCCTTAGCCTCTTGAGCCACAAGTGCCCAACCGAGGAGAAAAGAAATTAATTGGAAGGATATCTGGTGGCTCACTGAATGTCCAGGGAGGCTGGAAAATGGAGGCTCAGAAATCAGTGAGGACTCATAAGAAGAACCAATGCCAACGTCACAAGCTGCTGGTTTGGATTCACTGCCACCAGCAGACCTGGGTGCTGACCTCCTCCAGAATGAGCTCTGAATCCTCCTTGCTTTGAGCCATTCACTCCCAAGCTCAGGCTGAACATGCAGTTAGCGCAGCTGAGTCATGTGCACAGGTTTTTGCTGCTAGGAGTCCTGAAGAGCAAGGCTGTGGAGGCTGCAGCTTCCCCAATGGAAGGTGGAACTCTGCCTCCTGTCAGGACTAACAATGTCAGGTGCCTGAAACCAGGGCAAGGGGGCACATGCCTGGTGGACAAGCATCCAAGTTCCCCCATAGAACCTAGAGCCCACAAGCCCATTATTGCCCTCAGACTGAGATGATTGGGGGGAACTGGATATAGGAAAAAGACGGGGCACCCCCACTGGGCTACTGAAAACATCCATATCTTGATATTAATCTTTCTAGACATCTTTCAGAATCCTTAGCCTTTGTTTGAGCTTTAGGATTGTTACACGCACAGGAGAGCTGAGCATTTCATTCCCAGTTGGAATTCTCCTCTGGAATGTGAACTATTCCAGTGGAAAAGGGAGGTCATCCCAGCATCTGGATCCTCCCTGCACATTTGATTCCACTTGGAAAACTTCAGTGCTGCCTTATGAGGACAGAGGCCAAGGCTTGGCCCTCTCTGGCTAGCTGGCAGTCCCAGCTTAAATTTTGTCCTCCAGGGTTGGGTGAGATTCCCAGGGCCACAGGGTATTTGGGAGGGGCTTCTTCGCTTTTCAGACCAGAAGTTAGAGTTCTGGCTTCAGGCTTGGTTTGTGGAATACTTGAGGTCCTTGGTACTCAACTGCCCACTAGGAAGATGTCAGCCTACTTGTTAAGGTTGCTAGGGCTTTGCCCACAGCTGTCAGTATTACCTGTTGTATCCTGCCCAGTTAACTCATCGAAAAACATGAGGGGGTGTCGGATAGGGTGAGTGCTTCCTTCTTGCTCTGAGATCTCCTCTTTGAGGGCACCTTGGCTGGCATCTCAGTCATTCAGTTCCAATAACCTTAGACAAAGTAATTAATTTCCTTGAAAAAGAAAAAGAAAAAATGTAGTTTTGAACTTACCAGCTCTTTGCTGTGGCTCTTTGCTGCCAGGGTTCCAAGACTTTTCCCTAGTACCTCAAAGCAGAGAGCTGCTGCCCCCACGAAGTTGGGTGTGTCATGGGCAAAGTTTTTGCAGCCCTGGGCTGGAAGTAATCCTTGGGCTTGGGGACCAATGTAATATCTGGATGGCCTCTGGGAGGAGGGAGCAGGGGCGTTCCTGGTTCCTGGCCAGAGTTGGCTCTGGCCTAATTTACTCTGAACTTGCCCATTTTTGTCCAGAAATGAAATTGTGTTAAAAGCAGCATTAAAGTGGAAAAGAAGTCTTAAAGGACCCGTGTTAGTTATTTACTAAAATACAGGTCACCCTGCGTAAGAACTTTTGAGAGCTGCCCAAGTCCTGCAGAAGAAAGGAACCCCATAGTCCTCCTAATGGCACACAAAGTCCTTGTTTGAGCCCCAGCTCATCTTTCTGGCCTTCCCTTGCCATCTGCCTTTACTAGCATGTTCAGCCAGCTCCTCGCTGCTCCTGGGTGCACTCCCCTTGGCATTTGCTTACTGTTCTTCACTCTACCTGGAAGACCTTCTATTCCTTCCCTTTTTTTGATGGCAGACACCCATGGGGCCAGCCTTCCCCACCCTTGTCAGAAGTCACCTTGCTTCCATGCTGCCTTGCTGAGCCCGCCACCTTGGCATTTCTGCAATTGAACTTCCCTAGTGTCAGCTGCAGGTGTGCCTGGCACCTGACTGACCTAGAACTAGGCCTGGCACACAGTTGGTGTCCCATGGCAGGAACTGGAAGGGCAGCTTGTGGGGATATGAGGGAGCAGTGGGCACGTCTGGGACCTGGCCTGGTTGGGTGGGTGTGTATGCTAGGTGAGCTGGTTGTCTGCACCATAGCCCTAGGCCTCTCTTAGCACCTGCTGGTGGAGCCACCACTTTGATGACTCTGGTGTTTTTGTGAGCCTGCCAACAAGACCCGACTAAGGGTGGGAACTTGGGCTCCACTGACCCTGAGGAGGACTCTGAGGAGGCATCTGTGGTGAGGCACTGGTTTAAAGGTTCTTAACCTCTGGGTCATTACCCACAGGAACTGTATTAAAGGGCTGAGGCATTAGGAAGGTTGAGAACCACTGTTATAAAGAGACTTCCTTCCCACTAGCCCTGACCCTTGAAAAGAATAAAAACCAGCTGCTCCTAGAGGTCCCTTAGTTTCATGCCCAGTACTGCCTGCTGGCTTTGTGCAGAAAAGGTACTGGGGAAAACGAGTCAGTAGACCATGAGAGGAGAGACTGGGGCTCTTTAAAACGAAAGCCCTGTTCAGCCTGGTCATGATGCAGTCAGGACAGGAGGTGGCTCTTGCTGCTAGAGGGCAAAGGGGAACAGGTCAGTAATTGAGGGCTGCTATGGGAGGCCCAAAACAGGGACTTGGAATCTCAGTTTGCCTATAAAATGAAGGGATTAGACCCCATTCAGTCTTTGCCTGATGGAAAATTTGGGGAGCTGTGAATGGAGCCTGGCAGGTGGTATCTCTGTGGTGCCTCCCAGTGGGACTTGGGGTTGTCACTCAGAGCCTTCCCTTTGTGAAGTTGAATAGTTATCCTGGGTGCGTGTGCTGCTCAGCCATAGCATCTTTCTCACCGTGGCTGGTAAGTTGGTATTTCTTTCTTTCTTTTTTCTTTTTTTTGCAGTTTTTGGCTGGGGCTGGGTTTGAACCCACCACCTCTGGCATATGGGGCCCATGCCCGACTCCTTTGAGCCACAGGCGCCGCCTGGTATTTATTTCTTTAAAGACCATCTTTCTTAAAGTTGAGCCACTTTTAGGGCTAAGGCCACATGTACATGGACCTGTTGACCACTGGTGAGTGCATCACTTCTGTTGTTGGCACAGTATGTTTCCAGAACCTAGGAGGCACATCGTGTTTCTAAATCTCCTTTAGGAATCCATCAGTGTGTGTCTTTGTTCTTGGCCCCTGGAATATCAGCTCAGGGGAAGTTTAGTGGTAGTTGGAGTGGGTTTGATATCCAGGAAGCTGTGAGCTCATTTGGGGAAGGACAGAATGTGGGATGTGCCTTTGTTTCTGCCTCTGTGGAGCCTGCTCTCCCTTTCCTGTCCATCCCATCCCTCTACCTTCCTGCCCACCTCTCTGTCCTTTTCCCTCATCCCTCCACAGCAACTATGCACCGTTCAACATCAGTCAGACAGAGGGTGTGTACTCCAGTTGCTGACCCATTGGGGAGTTGGGAAAAGTGCATGTTAAGAGTAGACCTTGAGGCTTGGCACCTGTGGCTCAAGTGGCTACGGTGCTATCCACATACACCTGAGCTGCTGGGTTCAAATCCAGCCCAAGCCCGCCAAACAACAAGGACGGCTACGACTGCAACCAAAAAATAGCCGGGCGTTGTGGCGGGCGCCTGTAATCCCAGCTACTGGGGAGGCAGAGGTAGGAGAATCGCTTGAGCCCAGGAGTTGGAGGTTGCTGTGAGCGGTGATGCCACAGTACTCTACCCAAAGCGACAGCTTGAGGCTCTGTCTCAAAAAAAAAAAAAAAAAAAAAAGAGTAGACCTTGATTAGTAGAATCGTGAGCTATTGTCAGAAAAACTACTTTGGAAAAGAGTCCAGCTGCTGGGACACACACAGAATAATTTATTTGAAAAATGTACTAGAACTTGAAACTGTAAGAAAATGTTAATTTCTATTCACCCATTGGTATTACTCTTGGGAATTAATTCTAAGGATGTAATTCTAGGCTCGGCGCCTGTGCCTCAAGTGGCTAAGGCGCCAGCCACATACACCTGAGCTGGTGGGTTCGAATCCAGCCCAGGCCCACCAAACAACAATGACAGTTGCAATCAAAAAATAGCCAAGCGTTGTGGTGGGCGCCCTGTAGTCCTAGCTACTTGAGAGGCAGAGGCAGGAGAATCGCTTAAGCCCAGGAGTTGGAGGTTGCTGTGAGCTGTGATGCCACAGCACTCTACCCAGGGTGACAGCTTGAGGCTCTGTCTCAAAAAAAAGGATATAATTCTAAAAACGAAAACAGAAGCCAGGTGTGGTACCTCATGCCTGTAATCCCAGCTAGTAGAGAGGCTAGGAGTTTAAGACCAGCCTGAGCAACATAACAAGACTCTATCTCTAAAGAATAAATTAAATAAATAAAATAAAAAGGAAAGAACTATAAGCACAAAGATATTTATAGCATCATTGCTTAAAATAGCAAAAATACTGTAAGCAACCTCAGCATTCCACATGGCTATGTAATTCATAATACTGAGATTTGGTGGGATATTGTGCCGCTGTTAAATTAATATTAACATGATGTTAATTCACTGGAAAATGTTGATTAATTTTGTTGAAAAATGTAAAAGAGAATTGCATATGCACTTGACAAGTGGATTACATGGCCACAGTACAAATTGGTGTAATGTAAATACTGGGCTTAGGTAAAGAGGTTATGGACAGAGTATTTGTGTTTGAAATTGCTTTAGTAATATATGTTGCAGCTATCCTTTTTCTTTTCTAAGACAAAGCCTTAACATCAAAGACTTTGGATCTGGGTGGGAAGGAGGCTGGGGTGGGGGGTGGGGGGGACTCCAAGCCTCCCATCTGTTACCACCAGGAAGACCCAACTGCTCTGTCTTATCAACCACAGGCAGTGCACAAGGAGGGGCTGGAGGGTTCAGATTGGCCTGAGTTCACACACTGGCTAACTGCTTAACTGTGAGGTTCGCAGCATGGACTCTGACTCTTGTGCTGGTGCAACAACCCCCAGGTAGCTCTGGGCCCCATATGATTGTTCACACCTGGGTTTCCTGGGAACCAGCCTGGTGAGCAGTGTGGGCCTTGAGGCTGTTGAGCCACCCACTGGCTGCCTGGTCCTGCAGGTCTCTGCCACTGAGGGAGGGAGCTGAGTCCTCTGCAGTTCTAACAGGCAGCAGGGAGGGTGTGCTTTGCAAAGTGACCTCCTATAGCCTTTTCTAACCCAGGTGAGGCCCTAGTGAGGTTGAGTCTTGGGTGCTTACACTGTTGCACATTCTTACCAAAGTGTTGAATTTAGAGCTGCTCTTTAGTGCAAGCTGCATCATCCAGTCCATCTCTGGCCTCGCAAGCAGGTCCCTCTGACCCCACATCTTGCTGTGAGCTTTGCTGGGACTTGCAACTGCAGGTATGGCCCTGTGGCTGAGCAGCTGACCTTCTTCTGACCACTTTCTCATATCTCTGACATCTCAGAACCTTCAGAGGCCTCCTGAATGGCATTCTTACCCACCTACTCCCTTTGGGGGGAACCTTTTTTTCTGAGTGGGAAGCCTTTCTTTTTGACATGGGGAGGGTCTGTTTGGAGGGCCCATTATTATCCCTTCACTGTGACCAGCTGGGGAATGTGGCCAGGGCAGGAAATGAAGACTTCTTGGTCGTCTTGGAGTCCTAAGGTGAGTGGGAGCTGGAGAACCTTGGGTACCTTGTGTGGGCAGGTTAGAGCCTGCTAAAGCAGAGTCCACTCAGCCAAACACATGTGGAGGGATGTCTAGACCCAGCTGGGGCCCTGGTTATCTCAAGTAAGTACCCACTAAAACCAAATTTCAGAATTGTCAAAGATTTGGAGTTTTTGTTCTATGATCAGACTAAAATAGGACCTTGTGGCTGGAGGTTTTCCAGGTCAGAGAGAAAATAGAAAGAGTGTGGGCTCAGGGCTGGCTGGCTCATCAGAGTACTCAGGCCCATTTCATGCCTTCCAAGATGAGCAGTGCTCTGTGTGTGTATTTGGAGGTAAGGGTGGGAACTGTCCATGTGCTTCTCTAGAATACTGTGTTCATTCCTGGATGCTCTGGTCCCATCTTCACCGGCTTCCAGTGACGTCTAGCCTCATTCTGATCATTGCCTGTTGTGTGAATATTAACTGCCACTGAGTCTAAGTAACAAGCTGTCTTCCTGAGCCCAGGCCCCAGCAGTAACTGCTCCTCTCAGTTCCCTAATTTAGAGACCACGTGTGTGCCCCAGGGTTGTCAGCAGCTCAGTTTTTTGAAGCTTGAAACACATTTCCATAGAAACAATGCTATAAATGGTGGTTGGGTTCCTAGGCTAGCCCACAAAGAGCCCTGGTGTTACTTCAGAAGTTGCTGAAATAGATTTTAGTAAAATAGAGAGTACGAATGCAGCAGTAAGAGTTAGCACCCAGGACATTGAAGGTTAAATGATGTGGGTTTATCTGTATAACTTTGTTTCTTTGGTGTCTTTCAAAGCCCTTTAGATAATTGGCATTCTGGGGTGGGGCTTCCTCTCCCAGTGTTCATTCTTCTTTCTTTCCCCTCAGAGCCAGGGACCTGAGTCTACCTGTTCCCTGGAACTCTGGCTTGGGGTATTTTTATGATGAGGAAATCCTGTTCAGTGGCCCTTTCAAAAACATCATCATCATTGTTATTTAAACCATCTTGATCAATTTAGCATAATAAACATTGCGCCTTAACAATTTACACTGTTTAGAATTCTCATCTGATGGCTTCTAATCTTCCTGTAGTTTATAAATTCATCTCTACATACTTCTTTGTGCTGATTTTGTCACTTGATTGCATCAGATTGTTTCCATGTACTGATCCCTTTCATATTTCATTCTGTGACCACACCTTACTGCACTCCCAGTAAATTTCAGTTTTTTTTTTTCTCTATATACAGATGCTATGAGCATAGTTTATAAAACTTTTTTGTGGTGGTATTTTAGATTGTTTTCCTGGGATAAGTAGTCCCCCAACCATAATTACCTGCTTACAGTCTTAAACTCTTGCAACCAATGCCAAAGCACATTCTAGAAAGACCTAAATAGTTTATAGTAGCACAGTAGTACATGCAGCAGTTTCCTGATAGGCCTGCCAAGAGCAGCTTTCTTATCTTATTTATTTACTTATTTTCACATTGACTTGGGCCATAAATGGTCTTTAATGGTGTTCTAATTTGCATATTTTAAATTGCTGCTGAGACTGTACATTTTTCCTCTGGATGATTTGTGTTTCCTCATGTGTCAAACCCTGCTCATCTCCTGTGACTGCAGAGCCTCCCTGCTTACATTAGCTTCTTGAACCACTTTTCCTGTATGGAAATGTGAAATCCTCTCTTCCTCACTGGTTCCCTCACTCAGAGGGAGGGCACCCTTGACTTTGGCTAACTCCTCTTCATACCTGCCTGGCTCTCCAACACTGCCACTCTGGCCTAGCCCCTCTGACTACCTGGGACTGCCACTGGGGCTGGGAGGGAGTGAGGAGGACTAGTACTGAGGTCCCTTGTGATGGAGGCCCTGGCGGGGAGGGGGCGGAGGGGAGGGAGAAGAGACCTTGGTGGGAGGATGCCCAGGGAGCTTCTGGGAGGAGCCACAGCCTTTTAGAGCTGGAGAGGGCACTGAAGTTCATCTGGTCTAGGGTCATGCACTCAGAGGTTGGCAGGGAGCGGAGGGAATGCAATGACAGTGACATAGCCCGAGAAGGGGCATGCTCTGTGGACAACTGGAATGTGAGTCCCACATAAGTGCCATGGAGTGCAATACTCAGCTCCACCTCCAAGAAGGAGGGGTCAGTGTAGCCAGTGTTCCAGTTTTTTTCCGCAACAGAAAAGCTGTGTTAAGTTTCTTGGTTTAAACTCAGCACCCGTGGCTCAAGTGGCTAAGGCGCCAGCCACATACACCTAAGGTGGCGGGTTCGAATCCAGCCCAGGCCCGCCAAAAAACAACAGTGACGGCTGCAACCAAAAAATAGCCAGGCGTTTTGGTGGGTGCCTGTGGTCCCAGTTACTTGGGAAGCTGAGGCAGGGGACTCGCTTGAGCCCAGGAGTTGGAGGTTGCTGTGAGCTGTGTGCCACAGCACTCTACTCAGGGGGACAGCTTGAGGCTCTGTCTCAAAAAAAAAAAAAAAGTTTCTTGGTTTAAAAAAATGTTGGCAGTAAATTCAATTCAAATAAAACATAATATATAGGTCAAATAAAACATATCTGTGAGGGACAATGGCTTGGGAAGCCCCAGTCTGTGACACCCTCCCTCCTATTTTATTTGTCTTCTTTAAGGGAGAAACAGGCCCAGAGAGGTATCCTCATTGTAGCAGAGAGAAGGAATCAGAGTCCAGAGGTCAAATTCCATCTGTCTGACCTTCAGAGAGTTGTTTAACCTTCTTCAATCTTAGCTTTCTTATCTGTAAAATGGGGATAATGGCTTCCTCCCAGGGTGCAGGATGGATTCCATGGGCTTATGTCATGCAAGCATTTAATAGATGCTCAGATAATGGGTTAAATAGGTCCTATGTGAGATCATCCAGAACATCAGAGGAAGGACTAGGTAGGCTTAGACCTTTGCTCTCTTGACTGCCAGTCCAGAGCGTGTGCCACGTCACATTGGACTGCTTTTGTGGGAGTTTCCAGAGGTGTCTAGACACAGGGTCTGTCTTATCCCTGAGAAATTTTGTAGGTCACTTTATGAGAGCTTGTCTACCCAAAAGCTACTGAGCTCAGAAAATAGAACCTCACAGCTCTGTAAACTTGTACAGCAGGCCCCCAGAATCCAGGAGATGGAGCCTCAGTACTTAATAGGAATAGTACCACACACCATGGAACCTAGGGAGCCATTGATTATGTTATAATATGCACCATTATTTTTTGTACAGCTAAGAAAGAGAAAATGCTAGGTTGGCACCTGTGGCTCAAACGGCTAAGGTACCAGCCACATACACCTGAGTTGGTGGGTTCGAATCCAGCCTGGGCCCACCAAACAACAATGACGGTTGCAACCAAAAAATAGTCAGGCGTTGTGGCAGGTGCCTATAGTCCCAGCTACTTGGGAGGTGGAGGCAGGAGAATCACTTGAGCCCAGGAGTTAGAGGTTGCTGTGAGCTGTAGCTGTGATACCACAGCACTCTACCCAGGGCGACAGCTTGAGGCTCTGCCTCAAAAAAAGAAAAAGAAAGAGGGCTCAGTGCCTGTGGCTCAATCGGCTAGGGCGCCAGCCACATACACCTAGGGTGGCGGGTTCGAATCCCCAGCCCGGGCCTGCCAAACAACAATGATGGCTGCAACCAAGGAATGGCTGGGCGTTGTGGTGGGTGCCTGTGGTCCCAGCTACTTGGGAGGCTGAGGCAGGAGACTCGCTTGAGCCCAGGAGTTGGAGGTTGCTGTGAGCTGTGATGCCATAGCACTCTACCGAGGGCGACAGCTTGAGGCTCTGTCTCAAAAAAAAAAAAAGAAAGAGGATGTTGTGTGATGGGAGTCAGATGGGGGTGATGGCAAAGTCCTCTCTAAAGAGGTGATATAGAGTGAAAGACCTCTGAGGATCTAAAGGAAGAGGATTCCAAAGGAAGATCTTGGGATGGGACCTTGCTGGGAGTGTGTAAGGAATAGCAACTCAGCATGGCTGGAGCTGGGGGACCCTGGGCAGAGTGGCAGGAAATGAGTCTGGCCAGGCAGGGAGGAGATAGACCACGCTGGCCTGGGGGCCAGGAAGGAGATGGCTGTTCTGAGTGCGGTGATGGGAAGCCTTAGAGGGTTATGAGCAAATGACAGAAATGAGTGGCTATGTTTTTAAAGGACCACTTTGGCTGGTGCATAGAAAACTGACCACAGAGAGCAAGAGGGGATGTGGTTGACCAGGAGGAGCCGATGGGGAAATGGACAGCAGTGACATCAGCAGAGTGAGTGTGAATGTGGATATGCTTGGAAGGTAGAGATGAATGGATTTGTTGATAAACTTGACAATGGATGGAGAGAAATTGAGGAATAAGAGATAACACTGAGGGTTATGGCCTGAGCAACTGGGTGAATGGTGGTACTGTTTATACAGGCAGGTCCTGGACAGACGGTGATTAGGCTGAGGCCAATGCAGGTACTGTTACCACAAGGCCTTGGATTAAAGCCCCGATCTACACTACTGATGAACTGTGTAACCATTATATCTCTGTCTGGGTTTCAGTTTCACCCTCTGTGAAATGGGGAAATGAATTAATACTAACAATCTTGTTATGAAGATTAAATGACTGAATACTTATGAAGCATGTAGTATAATGCATGGAAGGCATGAAACAGACTTGCAGAGAAAATCAAGAGGGTTTTTGGGGACAAGTTAAGTTTTAAATTCCCATCACACATCCCAGTAGAAATATCAATGAGCAAGTGGGCATCGAAGTATGGGATTCAAGTGAGAGTTCCAGACTGGAGATATAAATTTAGGAGACATTGACATGCTGAAGATTTTGCAAGGTGAAGGATTGGATGGGATAATTTTGTACACATAGACCAAATTTAGGCAATAGACAAGAAATTAAATGGGTTATGAAAGCTAAAAAGAACATCTACAGGATTGCAGGGTAGTGTGCAAGAAGAGGAATTAATCTCGATTTGCAAGCCTGGGAGGATGAGTTTCCATTCATCATTATGCTCACTGCCTCTCTCTGTATAGTTTTAGGCATGACACACACAGCCCCTGTTGAGCAGGTTAAAAAACAAAAGTATTTAGGGGACAATGAGAAAATTAAGTATGCACCTGTGTACATTTCCTTATGAATATGAGTTGGTCTTAAGTGAAATGTTCTATCACCAGTAAAGTTTTGGCATCTACCAGTGAATGAAAATGTCACAATTTCCATATAGTTTGTATTTGTAGCAAAGTGATAACAATAATCATGACATAGGGCCTTACCTAAACCAACAAATTATTACCCTTCATAATCTAGGAGTAAACAAGACCCTAATGAGAAGATTTACTCATTTTTTTTTCCCTGTTTAGGACATTATACTCTTAGCATATACAGAGAAACTGTATCTATTAAGAAGCCTATTCAAATAGTCCACCAACATTTCAATACCCTTCTTTCTTTATGCACCAAATGAGGAAGGCCCAGGCTTTCCTTATTTACCAACAATCCGTAAGTTGTTTCACTAACTTGAACAGAGCTTGGTTAAGAGTCCAGGCCAAAATGATGTTACTGACCTGTAAATAAGTGCATGTGTCTGAGTGGCAAAGGGGATTTAAAAGAAACAAGATTAGGTTTCTCAGTGAAGTGGAAAGGAAGGTTTTTACTCTTCAGAAAGACCTGCTGTCATCTTTCTGCTGTCCCAGATGGTGAGAATTATGCACTCCCTGACCTGAGCCAAAGACTACGTGAGAGGAAACAAAGAGACAAACAAGGTCTGCTCAAAGAAACTGGGCAGAAGCTCATTTCCAAGGCTCTGAGTACACGAGAGACAACTTCTCAGACAAGGACACCTCCTGGACCCTGTTTTCTACACTATGGTTCTCAACTAGGCAAAAATTCTGGTAAGAGGCTAGTCCAAGATATCCCCTAGTACTTGAAAATGACAATAATATATTGAATGTATTTTGAGCTCAGTGATTTTCTTTTTTTCTGTAAGAAGTAAACCAAGGCCAAGATATGTCCAAGTGAGTGCCTGAGTAGCTTCTGAGTGAATGTGAGTGGACACGTGAATGCATGCAATGGAGATTATTGGTGGAAGCAACCCCCGACCTCTGACTACTGACTGTAGAAAGTATCACTGGGGGAAAGTCTTATCTTGCAGAGGGAGGTGAAGCTGGACATCATAGTTTTCAATCTGGACCTCAGTCAAAAACACAAGAAAAGGTCTTGTGAATGTACCTCCAGGGTTCCCTTTGAACTTGCATTTTGAAATGGTTCCATCTTTTAAGAAAATGCAAGCATCAGAGCACAGATGTCAGTCAGCCTTTAACACTGAAGAAACACCACTTGGTAAATGAGGGTGGAGGAAACTTCTGGTAAGTCATGTTACCCAGAGAACTCTGTGTTCCTGGTGACCTCAGTACAGCAAGTTCTCTCCTACCCCTAATTATGGAAATGGAAAGGGTCTGAATTTTCTGGACACAGCCCTACTTCTGATCCCCCTTATCCTATTCCTGGCTTCCCTACATATGAACCCCTGGTACAGATAAGGCCCTCTGTGCATTTTCGTTGTACTCCATAGGAAGGAAAAAGAAACGAAAGATAACATTTACGGAATGCCTCCCATTTCTCAAGCCCAGAGGAAGGCCTACATACTCAGTGAGGTAAGTGGTATTTTCTCCATTTTACTGAGGAGGGAATTGATGTTTAGAAGGGTTGAATGAATAACTTGCCCAAGGTCATCAAGCTAATAAGTTGCAGCATGAAAAATCAAACCAGGGGAACGTGTCTTCCCCTTGGAGCCTCATTCTTTCCAGGGAAGGTGGTCTGGTTCAAATCATGCCCATGTTACTAAAGATCTCTGCTGAATTTCAGAAGCAGTGCTCCTTGATTCATAGACTGTGGCAAACAGTCAGCAGCAGGCCCGAGTGTCAGGCAGCACCTTGGACAGATCGTAAAAATAAAAAGACTGCAGTGGGAAGGCAGTAAAAGCAGCCACAGTGTTCATTAGACACAGAAGCGGTCGGCTCTGACACCAGACCAATCCTGCGGTTGTCAGCAGTCACTATGTTAATAGCTTTTTCATACCTGAAAACCATTAATAGGTCACTTCTTAATGCTCAATCTCCCATTCCCTTTTAAGTTCCCATACACGTTCCATTTGCTGTCCTTTTAATAATTCTCTTGATTTCCAATAGGCATCCACAAGATTCTTCTTAGCTCCTGTAAATTCTGCAGTTTCAATAGGGCCCAGTCGTTGAGAAAGATTGGAAAAGTACAGCAAGGCCATGGAAGAAGGATCAGCTCCCAGGACGGTCTCATCAGGAGCCCCAGGGGGTCCTCTCCGCGGGGGGGCCCCCACACTTCTTTTCCTTCTCTTCACAGCAGCCTTCATTTCCTCTATTTCTTGACTGTGCCCCCCTGTCATTGCTCCTTTTTTTCCTTTCCTTTCCTCCTTCCTTCACTCATTTTCTTTTTTCATCTTTCTTTCTCCATCCCTTTCACTAACAAAATTGCCCATGTTCTATTCCTTCATTTTTCCAACTCTCATTCTCTACCTTCTCTTCCTTTTTCATACTTTGAGAGGCAAAATTAGTTTACTTGACAAAACCGATGTTGAAGTTACACAGACCTGGTTCAAACACTGCTCCTTCCACTTACTGTGCCTTTAGACAAGTAACCATCCTGCCCCTTCCCTCACCCTTCCCATCCTTAGAATGTGGACACCAACCATAGTTATAAGCAGATCCACACATTAACTGAGATGACCTGTGTAAACTCCAGGTAGGACTTTGTAAGGAAAGTAAGACATTAAGAAGCGAGAGCAATCGCTATTTGTGTCCTGTTTCTTGTCCTCCTCTCATTAATCCTACCTTCTCTCAACCATTACTCATACCTTCTCTCTGGTCCCCCTCAAAGCTGTTGTCACTGGTCTTGGCTCAGCATCCAACTCATCCCCCAGCCCCCCATGATGTTATAGTTTCTGTGTGATTGGATTTTTCTCAGGGTCTATACTTCTCTACTCTGGGTCTAGCTTTCAGGAGAAGTAACTAGACACAACAAAATATTGCAGGTAGAAAAATATTCAAACATTCAAAATTGAGCTGTGATAAACAGTCCAGTGCAAGTGTCCTTATCATAAAGGGTTTCTTTTTCCTCCTGAATAGATGCCCAGTGACATGCAGATTTTAAAGAATGGCAACAGGGACAATAGTAAATACTTCTGCACTATTCTGAACTACATAATAAGAATGAGGAGCTTAGGGCCAAAGAACGGCCAGCTTTCCCTGGACCTTCAGGAACCAAGTGTGTGATAGAGAAGAAGCCACTCAGCTAGCAGGGAGGCTGAGCAGGTAATGACCACACTCATTACCTACCCAGGTAATCAGAAGACAATAAATATTGTTTAATTGGAAGTTTTCTTTTTTAATTTGTGAGAAGTATTAACCATTAGCTCTTGGAACAGGTTACTTTTTGGTGGACACAACTCTGCTGTGAGAACCATTTAGGGTGCAAACCTTCCACGACAACTTTAGAACCATAGTTCTCCTCTCCAGGCACGACAGGACCCCCCAAATATATACACCAACTTTCATTGAGCCAAATGCCAGCTCCTGCTACATAATGGCATCATGTTAATTTGAGGTTCACTGTAACCCACATTATTTTTTGGTAGCTCTCAGCCTGATCTGCTATTTCTATGTTTTAGACTTTTCTGTCTTTATTTTCTGAGTTCTCTTGACTTTTTACTTTTTACTCTTGTCTTTCTTTTGTCCATAGGTGGTGTGGCCTGTATTTTAATTGTTTATATTCTGTAAATGCATTAGAATAATTCTTTTGAATGGTTTAATATTTTATAATATACAGAAACATGCATGGGAATTTTTCTTTTTTTTTATTAATTGATTTCTGTATATATTGATGCAAACATGGGGTACATTGTGCTGTTTCATATACAATTTGAAACACCTTCATCAAGCTGGTTAACATAACTTTCATGTCATTTGGTTGATCATTGTATCAACACATTTATATTCTAGTTCTAGAAAAGTTCACTT
>CAUYQV010021953.1:0-23118 GCA_963574575.1 Galagoides demidoff
GCCTGTGGTCCCAGCTACTTGGGAGGCAGAGGCAGGAGACTCGCTTGAGCCCAGGAGTTGGAGATTGCTATGAGCTGTGATGCCATAGCACTCTACCCAGGGGGATAGCTTGAGGCTCCGTCTCAAAAGAAAGAAAAGAAAAGAAAAGAAAAGAAATATCCAATGTACTCAATACTAATATGAAGCCAGTATATGATCTAATCATGCCCACAGAGGAGAAAAACTCATTTGAATTCAAGTTGGGCAGAGGGGAAATAAGAGGAGAATAGAGGAGGGGGGAATGAAACACTCCCACTTCATGGGCATATTGTATGGGGTATATGAAACACTTTTTGTGTGCAGGACACAACTATAAGAGGGACTCTACCTAACAAATACAAATACTGTGACATGTTTATACCCTCATATTAACCTGAAATAAAAAAATAAGAAAACAGAACCACTATAAAGAGAATGAAAATAGAAGTACAGACAGGGAGAAAATACTTGCAAAATATATTTGACATAAGACTCTCACTCAAAACATGCAAAAAAATTCTTAAAACTCAACCTTAAGAAAATAAACAAACCAATTTAAAAAATGGCTCAGAATCTAAATAGACAACTCAGCAAGGAAGACACACAAATACCAAATAAGTATATGAAAAGATGCTTCACATCACACGCCATCAGGGAAAGTCAAACGAAAATGACAATGAGACACCACTACACACCTATTAGAATGGTCAAAATTCAGAACACTGACAACACCAAATGCTGGCCAGGATGTAGGGCAACAGAAACTCTCATTCATTGCTGGTGGGAATGTAAAATGCTACAGGCACTTTACAAGACAATTTGGCATTACCTTCATTTAAAGATAATGTGTACATTTACCACATGATCCAAAAATCATATTTCTTAATATCTACCCAAATGAGTTAGCAACTTATGTCCACACAAAAACTTGTGAACAGACATTTATAGCAGCTTTATTCTTTTTTTCTTTAATGAGACAGTCTCACTTTATTGCCCTCGGTAGAGTGCTGTAGCATGACAGCTAACAGCAACCTCCAGCTCCTGGGCCCAGGTAATTCTCTTGCCTCAGCCTCCCAAGTAACTGTGACTACAGGTGCCTGCCACAATGCCCAGGTATTTTTTTGTTGTTTCAGTTTGGTGGGGCTGGGTTCAAACCCACCAACCTCAGTATATGGGGCCCTACCCACTGAGCCACAGGCACCACCCAAGCAGCTTTATTCTTAATTGCCAAAATTGGAAGTAACCAAGGTGTCTGCCAGTAAATGAATGGATAAATAAACTCTGGTGTATCTAGATAATGAAGTATTGTTTGATGCTAAAACAGAAATGATATCATGCCATAAGAAGGAATGGAGGAAACTTAAATGCATGTTTCTAAGCAAAAAAAGAAAAATATGAAAGCACTATGTATTGTATGATTCCACCTATATGACATTCTGGAACAAGCAAAACTATAGAGACAGTAAAAAGATTATTGTTTGCCAGGGGTTAGGGTGAACGTGGGATGAGTAGGTGAAGGACAGAGTATTTTGAAGGCAGTTAAATTACATCGTAAGATATAATGGTGGACAAATGTTAATTTTCACTTATTAAAACTCACAGAATGTACAATGCTAATCATGAACTCTAACATAAAATATCGACTTGGAGTGATAATAATGGGTGAATAGAGTTCACCAATTACAACAAATGTACCACCATGGTTGAAGATGTTGATGGTTGGGGAGACTTGCTGAGGGGGAGAAGGGACATATGAGAACTCTCTATACTTCTGCTGACTTTTGCTGTGAAACTGAAAGTAACATAATTGCTTTAAAATAAATTAATTAATTAATAATGACATCAGATAAATATCCAATATCCCACATGTTGCCAATAATTGCTGCCTCTAGTTGTCGAGACCTATCAGTAATAATGTTTCAGGTGCCTAATTTCCCAGCTAACCCAGTTCTCCAACTCTTCTTTTCTCTGAGTCCCTGGATCCCTTCTTAAACCACCAACAAACAATACTTAAATTTCAACTACTTCCTACTATTCCAATTAGACTAACTGGAAAAATTCACTCAGCTTTCTAACTCATGTTTCTTGAAGATACTTCCCTAAACCAAGAGCAGTTTTATCCCTAAGAGAAAAGTCTTTTGAGAAAAAATATTGACATTGCTTGAACAGTCTTCTAGAATAGTGGATTTGAGATTATTTTGTCATACGTTCTTGTTTTAAAACTTCATGTGCATTCCCATTAAATACATGTTTTATTCATAGTCTATATCCATTCACTACTCATAGCCCACTGAGGTAATAGTAATATAATGCAAATACTTTATTCTTATAAAAAAAAGAAATCAATTTCTACCACTATTCTTTCTGAAGCCAAATAAATTATTACTTTGCACACGCCCATTCTGCCATTGTACAACCACTGCTCTAAGGAAAACAGATCATTTCTCCTTACGGGGTGTCAGTTTTTCTCCTTTTCAAGTAATCTAGGTGATGTTTCTTCTGCCTGATGGGCTCAGTGGAGAATCACATGGAAGTGGAAACGCTAAAGCCAATTTCAAGACACATGTGCATTTGTCATTATTGGTGGATGTTTTTAGTCCTCCCCAAGTTCAGAACAAGTTGAACAGATTTTTTAATGAGTGTAATTGGGTGGGTCTTCATGCAAAAATGGTGCAGAAGAAGGAAATTTCACCCATTATGTAAACTAAGCTACACGAAAATGTGCATATTCAAAACAGAGAATTTTGGAGTCGGAAAAGAGAAGGTTAAGATGTCATATTTTTGCAATAAAGTTTGGCAAAGAAGAATGTGCCCCTGCATTGCAGTTTGTTGGAAAAAGCAGAGATGGGATAAGGGAGGTATTGAAACCAAGTCAGAACCTGCAGCTAGTTCTTCAGTGCTCTGACGTGAAGTCCTTTTTGCTGAAATTAAAGCCTATGATCTTGCACCCTGGGAAGTGGGGAGGAACCCTCTTCTGCTACGCGTAGAGGGCTGTGTTTACCTTCTATCTAGTCCACACAAGATATTACTGCAGACATTTCCTCCTTCTCTCTCTACCCTTTTATTTGTTCAAATATGTTGATATTCATTCTTCTTTATGGGAAGGGGAAATGGAAGTTTGAGTTTCATAGTCCAAGAAGGCAGAAAGGATGGGACTGTTTCTCTTTTTCATCTGCTTTAAGAAATGTGTGTGAGCTCTTAGGGAGCATCGGTCAGCTTCTTTGCAGAAATAGAATACAGCTCAGAGAGACAGAGTGAGTAACAGAAAGCAGCTCAGATGGAAAACCTGATGGAGGTGAGGAAGTCACCAAGGGGTACCAACATAGCCGGAGACTCCCACAGCGGGGTCTGAAGGCACAAAGGGAGGAAACGGCTTAATGGAACCCAGTTGGAGCTGAGCCCCTTGGCAGCAGCTGTGAACTAACTGGAAGGGATGTGGGCAACACCTGCACTGCTGGCAAAGGCAGGTAAGGAGGGGGAATGAACACCTCAGCTTCACTCCTTGCTCTGTATTATCTCTCCTGACAGTATCTCCCAGTGACCAGATCCAGCAAGAAGCCAGGTAGCAAGGACACCAGCAGCCTGGTGCATATAGGCAGGCCTGCCTCCTGCTCAGAGCCCTACAGGGCAGACAGGAGTAGAGAAGAGCTGTGATGGGGCAAATTGAACAACACACGTGATTAGAAGAGGGATCACCAGAGACACAAAGAAATGTTTATCAGGAGCCTTGATTCTACACATGGAATAAAAGCGAAAGGCTAAAGAACTCAGAAAGAAAGAGCTTATGAGACCTGGGTCCAAGCAGAACTGCTCTGGGGCTTAGCCAAGGAAGTGTAGCTTGTATTTGGAAAGGAGACCATTCTTTTATCCTCTTCATGGATCCCAGCAGTGCTTTGGGAGAATCAGAGACATTTGGAAGATGAGATCACATGCCATTGTGCCAGGCTCCTAACTGTCAATTAGGAGCTTGATGAGGAGGGGCAGGACAGGACAGATGTATGTGAAGGCTGCAGCTCACAGTTCAGACCGTGGACCAAAGGAGGAAGCCTTTCTCTGTGGGCCTGGAACAATTATAAATTAGTTAGTAAAAACATACATGACATTTTTCTTTAACAAAAAGCTAGTAATATCTGGGTATCTGTGTCGTATGTGTTTAAAATATTTGTTCTTAGAGGAAGTGAATAACGTGTTAATTTCTAAAATCATCCCTACATGAAGGAAGGAGAGAACACCTGGTGTGGAAGTAACATTGATTGGGTCAAAGGAGATGCAAGGAAAAATTCCTTTGGGAGATGCAATCTGAGCATTTTCCCCAAGGAAGGACCAGCCTGCCTTCAAGTCAATGCTTATTTGTAATGCAGCAGCCGCTGGAAACTGAGTATCAGAGAGATTACAGGGCAGACTTTCCTAGTGAGATCAGGGATAATCAGGGAAGAGAGACAAGCTGGTTGGTGTAAGCAGGAGGCAAAATAGGGTCTGTTGGGAAGGTCCAAACGATACCATCCCAGCAACATCAAAGAGTATCTGATCACAACAGTTGTCAGTAACATTCCTCTCCTTGCCAATATATACAACACTGACCGTAAAAATGATAACACACTATTTATTAAGTCTGCTACATTCTGGGCACTGTTGTTTGCACCTTATATAATCCCATCTAACTTTCATATCAAAACTTTGAAGTGGACTCTCTTCCCATTCTATAGAGGGGGAAACTGAATATCAGAGCAATTACAAGGCAGACTTTCTTAGTCCATCTCTACATGGTCTCTGGATGATATGGGCTTGTGCTGTCCAGTATGTTAGCCAAGAGCTATGTGTGGCTACTGAAATGTGGCTACTCAGAATTAGGATGTGCTACAAGAATTAAACACATACTCGGTTTTAAAGAATTTAGTATAAGTAGTATAAGCTAAAAGATATAAAATAGCTAATCAACAATTTTATACTGATTACATCTTTAAATGATAATATTGCATATAAAATGTGTTAAATTTTTTTTAATGAGTAAGTATATGCCCTAATTTTTATTATTTTTAACAACTCAGAGATATGATTCCAGTAGAATTAAATAATCAAAGATATGAATTCTCGCTCTAGAGGTAACACAGCTGTCAAAGTTGGCTAATTCAATAGCTTTGTGAAATCCTAAAAGACCAGTCTCTTTCTGTCTCCCTGCTTTGCCGCCCTCATTATGCTGCCTTGGCCCTTACCTGGAACCCTTCATGGTCCCAAGAAGGCTGAAGTAGTTTTTGGATGTGACGGCATTCAAGTAAATTCAGGAATGATCTTTTTATGAGTACTTTTCTTAGGAGCAAGACCACTTTCCCTAGAAGGCTCCTTAACTTCTTACCTCTCATTGGCAAAATTGGGTTACCTATATATTCTTAAACTAGTCAGTGGCAGAGATAGGATTTTTTTTTTATGTTTGACTTTTTTTTTTAATTAAATCATAGCTGTGTACATTAATGCAATCATGGGATACAATGTGCTGGTTTTATATACAATGAAGTGTTTTCATCAAACTGGTTAACATAGCTTTCATGGCATCTTCTTAGTTATTGTGTTAAGACATTTATATTCTACACCTAGTAAATTTCTTTTTTTTTTTTTTTGAGACGGAGCCTCAAGCTATCCCCCTGGGTAGAGTGCCTTGGCATCACAGCTCATAGCAACCTCCAACTCATGGGCTCAAGCGAGTCTCCTGCCTCCGCCTCCCAAGTAGCTGGGACCACAGGTGCCTGCCACAACGCCCAGCCATTTTCTTGGTTGCAGCCATCATTGTTGTTTGGCAGGCCTGGGCTGGGGATTTGAACCCGCCACCTTAGGTGTACATGGCTGGCGCCTTAGCCGATTGAGCCACAGGCCCTGAGCCTACACCTAGTAAATTTCACATGTACCCTTGTAAGATGCACTGTAGGTGTGGTTCCACCAATTACTCTCCCTCCACTGATCCTCCCCCTACCCTCCCTTCCCTCTCCCCTTTCCCTTTCTTTTTGGACTATAATTCGGTTATAGCTTTCATAAGAAAGCTATAAATTGGTTTCATAGTAAGACTGAGTACATTGTATACTTTTTCTTCCATTCTTGAGATACTTTGCTAAGAAGAATATGTTCCAGCTCCATCCATGTAAACATGTAAGAGGTAAAGTCTCCATCTTTCTTTAAGGCTGCATAATATTCCGTGGTGTACGTATACCACAATTTATTGATCCATTCATGGGTCAATGGAAATACTAGAAGAAAGTGCAGGGAAAACTTTTGAAGAAATCGGCCTGGGTGAATATTTTATGAGGAGGACCCCCTGGGCAATTGAAGCAACATCAAAAATACACTATTGGGACCTGATCAAACTAAAAGGCTTCTGCACAGCCAAGAACACAGTAAGTAAAGCAAGCAGACAGTCCTTAGAATGGGAGAAGATACTTGCAAGTTATGTCTCTGACAAAGGTTTAATAACCAGAATCCATAGAGAACTCAAACGTATTAGCAAGAAAAGAACAAAGGATCCCATCTCAGGGTGGGCAAGGGACTTGAAGAGAAACTTCCATGAAGAAGACAGACACACAGCTTATAGACACATGAAAAAAATGCTAATCATCCTTAATCATCAGAGAATTGCAAATCAAAACTACTTCGAGATATCATCTAACTCCAGTAAGATTATCCCACATCACAAAATCCCAAAACCAGAAATATTGGTGGGAATGTGGAGAAAAGGGAACACTTCTACATTGCTGGTGGGAATGCAAACTAATACGTTCCTTTTGGAAAGATATTTGGACGACACTTAGAGATCTAAAAATAGACCTGCCATTCAATCCTACAATTCCTCTACTAGGTATGTATCCAGGTATATATCCAGAGGACCAAAAAACACATTATAACAAAGATATATGTACCAGAAGTTTTATTGCAGCCCAATTCATAATTGCTAAGTCATGGTAGAGAGTGGAATTATTGAGACTGTCTTAGACTAGTGGTTCTCAAAGTTGCATGGGTCAGGATCCTCTGGAAGATCTTACTAAGACACATGTTGCTGGACCCTACCCCCAGAATTTTCAATGTAAATCCAAGACAGGGCTCAAGAACCTTTATTTCTAGCAAGTTCCCAGGCATGCTAATGCAGTTGGTCTGGGAAACAGATTTTGAGAACCACTCTCTTAGATTATTTGGGGCAGAATAATGTTAGGTAATCAACCAAATATTTGTGCTATAGGAGGTAAGTATATTATATAATGTGTATTTTTAATTTATTTTTATTCGTATGTATTCTTAGAGTACAAGTGCAATCTTACAACATCGATGTATTGTGCTGCTGTGGTGAAAAGTTCCCGTGTGCCCATCACTGAAGCAATGCACACTGGACCCACCCAGCCACTGCTGACTATCCAGCCCTGCCAACCCCAACCCTCCTTTGCCCCTCCAAGTCGTCATCATACATCATTCCATACTCTGCCTCCATGTGTACACATTATTTAGCTCTTACTTATAAGTGAGAACATGCGGCATTTGTCTTTCTATGTCTGAGTTGTTTTACTTTCCTATTCCATCCATGTTGCTGCTAAATACATATTCTCATTTTTTTTTAAGGATGAATAGCATTGGGTACAGATACATTTTCTTCATCCAATCCTCTGTTTCTGGGCACTTATGTTGATTCCATATCTTTGCTATTGAGAATAGTGCTGTGATAAACATATGCATGCAGGTATTCTTTTTGTATATTTATTTGTTTTCCTTTGGGTGGATATCCAGAACTGGGATTGTCGTATTGTATGTAGCTCCATTTTCAGTTCTTTGGGAAAACTCCACACTGTTTTCCATAGACGTTGCACTAATTTACATTCCCACAACTGTGTGTAAGTGTTCCCTTTTGTCTGTATCCTCACCAATATCTGTTGTTTTGTTTTTGTTTTTTGTCTTTTTAATAATAGCCATTCTGATGGGTGTTAGATGACATCTCATCATGGTTTTAATTTGCATTTCTCTGATTATTAGTGATGGACTGTTTTTCATGTGCTTCCTGGCCATTTGTTTGCCTTCTTTTAAAAAATATCTATTCAGTCTTTAGCCCACTTTTTAATGGGATTATTTGGAGGTTTTTGGTTGATTTTGTGTTCCTTATAAATTCTGGATATTAGTTTTCTGTTGAATATACACTTTGCAAATATTTTCTCCCATTCTTCAGATTGTCTGTTCTTACCATTGATTATTTCTTTTGCTGTGCAGAATCTTTATAGTTTAATTAGTGCCATTTATCTCTTTTTGGTTTTGCTGTCTGTGCTTTGGAGGCAGTAATTCTTTGCCTGGACCAATGTATAGAAGAGTTTTCCCCAGTATTTTCTTCTTCTAGACCTATTTTTATAGGTCTGGGTCTTTTAAGTCTAAGATCCATCTTGACTTGATTGTATGTGATGAGAGATAGGGTTACAGTTTAATTCTTCTGCATAGGGCAATTCAATTTTCTCAGCACTATTTATTGAAAAGGATGTCCTTGGCTTGGCACCTGTGGCTCAATCAGCTAAGGCGCCAGCCACGTACACCTAAGGTGGTGGGTTCGAATCCCCAGCCCGGGCCTGCCAAACAACAATGATGGCTGCAACCAAGAAAATGGCCGGGCATTGTGGCGGGCGCCAGTGGTCCCAGCTACTTGGGAGGTGGAGGCAGGAGACTCGCTTGAGCCCGGGAGTTGGAGGTTGCTATGAGCTGTGATGCCATGGCACTCTACCCAGGGGGATAGCTTGAGGCTCCGTCTCAAAAAAAAGAAAAAAAAATAAAAGGATGTCCTTGCCCCAGTCTATGTTCTTTCTGACTTTATCAAAGATCAGTTGGCTTTAAGTATGTGATTTTATTTCTGGGTTGTAAGTCAGGAAATGGGATGCCCTTAGCTTTGTTTTTGTTTGTTTGGTTGGTTACATATGAATTATTTTTTCTAATTCTAAAAAAAAAAAAAAAATGATGTTGGCATTTTGATAAGAATTGCCTTGAATCTGTCAAATTCTTTGGGAGGTATGGTCATTTTAATGATATTAATTCTTCTTATTCATGATTATGGAATGTTTTTTCCTTTGTTTATATCAGTTACAATTTCTTTCATCCGTGTTTTTAAATTTTCCTTGTTCACCATATTGGACAAATATAGTCCTAGCTATTCTATTTTTTGTAACTCATAGATTGGATTGACATTTTTATTTGGTTCTTGACTAGCTTGTTATTGGTGTGTAGAAATGAGACTGATTTGTGTATGCTGGATTTTTTGTACACTGAAACTTTACTTATAAAATTTACTTGTAAAATCTCACTGGGTTTAGGTGGGTCTATGGATTTTCTAAATACAAGATCAGATGATCAGCAACAGGCATCCCTTGACTTCCTTTCTTCCAGTTTGGATGTTTTTTTACTATTTTCTCTTGCCTAATTGCTGTGGCCAGAGCATGTTGAATAGAAAAGGTGAAAGTTACCCTTCTTGTTTGTTTCAGTTCTTAGAGGGGATGCTTTCAACTTTCCCTATGATGATGTTAGCTATGGGTTTGTTGTATATGGCCTTTATTATTTTGAGGTATATTCCCTATATACTTGGTTTGTTGAGAATTTTTATCATAAAGGGATACTGGATTTTATCAAATACTTTTTCTGTATTTATTGTGATGATCATATGGTTTTTACTTTGTTCTTAATTCTTTCTTTCTTTCTTTTTTTTTTTTTTTGAAACAGACTCTTAATCTATTGACGTGGGTAAAATGTCATGCTGCCATAGCTCACACCAATCTCAAACTCTCGGGTTCAAGTAATCCTCTTGTCTCAGCCTCCCAGGTAGCTGCGACTACAGGTGCCCACAATAATACCTGACTAGTTTTTCAATATTTTAGTAGAGACAGAGTCTCGCTCTTGCTCAGGCTGGTCTCGAACTCCTGAGCTCAAACAATTCACCCACCTTGGCCTCCCAAAGTGTTAGGATTACAGACATAAGCCACAGCATCCAGCCTTGTTTTTAATTCTGTTTATGAGATGTATTACCTGTATTAATTTACATATATTGAACGATTCTTGTGAATCTGGTAATCATAATGTATTACCCTTTTGATATGCTGTTGAATTAGATTTCTTTTTATTTTATTGAGAAATTTGTCATTTATGTTCATCAGGGATATTGGTTTATAGTTTTCTTTGTTTATTGTTTCTGGTATGGTTTTGGTATCAGGGTAATACTGTCCCCATTGAATGAGTTAGGAAAAATGCCCTCCTCCTTGAATTTTTGATGAGGTACAGGAGAATTGTAGAATTTGGCTATGAATCCACCTGGTACTGGGCTTTTGTTATTTAGGAGATTTTTTTAAATTACTGATTCAATCTCACTACTCATTATTGGTCTGTTTGGGAGTTCTATTTCTTTCTGGTTCATTCTTGGAAGGTTATATGCTTTCAGGAATTTTTCTATTTCCTCTAGGTTTCCAATTTGTGAATGTATAGTTGTTCATAATAGTCTCTGATGAATTTCTGTACATCTGCGGTATTAGTTGCTAGGTCTCCTTTTTCATTTCTGATTATTTTTATTTAGGATTTTCTCTCTTCATTTCTCTCTCTTCTTTCTTCATTTCTTGGTTCGTTTAGCTAGTAGGTTTTTGTTGTTGTTTGTTTACCTTTTCGAAGAACCAAATTGATCCTTTGTATTTTTTTTTTAATTAAGTCATTTGTACATAGATCATAAATACATTTGTGCCATTATGGGATTCAATGTGTTGATTATTTATACAAATTGGAGTGCTTACATCCTACTAATCAACATAGGCTTCACCTCATTTACCCAATTACAGGATTAAGACATTTGTGTTCTACACCTGATAGATCCAACTTGTACTTGCAATATGCTCCATAGGTGTGGTACCCCTACTAACCCTCCTTCTATCAAGAAGAAGCCCAAGTGCCCATGACCCATGAATGGATTAATAAATTGTGGTATATGTATACCATGGAATACTATGCACTATGCAGCATTAAAAAAGAATGAAGACTTTAGCTCTTTTGTGTTTACTTGGATAAAGCTGGAAAATATTCTTCTTAGTAAAGTAACTCAGGAATGATCCTTTGTATTTTTTTGGTCTCTAATTTTTTTAATTCTACTCTTATCTCTTTTATTTCTTTTCTTCTACTAAGTACAGGTTTGGTTTGTTCTTTTTTTTTTTTTCTAGTTCCTTGAAGTACAATATTTGCAATACTTGGTTGTTAATTTGTGATCTTTATACTTGTTTGATGTAGGCATTAAATGCTATGAACTTCCATCTTAGAACTGCTTTTTATGTACCCCAAGGGTTTTCTTATATTGTGTTTAAATTTTCACTTGTTTTAAAATTTTTTACATTTCCATGTTAATTTCTTAGTTGACACAGTGATCATTCAGGAGCATATTGTTTAATTTCCATGTGTTTGTATAGTTTCTGAAGTTCTTTCTAGCTTTATTCCACTATGGTCTGAAAAGATACTTAATATGGTGTCAAATTTTTAAATCTTGTTAAGACTTATTTTGTGGCCTAACATAATATATTTTGGAGAATGCTCTACATGGTGATGAAAGGAATATATATTCTGTAGTTGTTGGGTATAATGTTCTGTACATGTCTTATTAAATCCATTTGGTCTACAGTCTGAGTCTTGTGTCTCTTATTATCTGTGTTGATTTTTCTAGTGCAATAGGTGGGGCATTGAAGTGTCTCATTACTACTACTATGTATTTCTAGGTGTCTTACTATAAAGAAAGGTGCAGCAAATCCAGATCCAAAGTACAAAGTCATCATAGCTAGTAACCGCCACTTATTTTCCACCGAAAATGGCAAATTCTTCCCGGGGCCCTCACCGTGTCTGCCCCCAGATACCTCCTGCTGTACTCCAAGCCCTGGGGTTAGTAATATTGTTTTGGTGAATCAAGATGTTTTGATGTTGGATGTATATATATATTTAAGATAGCTATATCCTCTTGCTCAATCAATTCTTTTATCATTATAAAACGACATTTTTTGTCTTTTTCTCACTCTTTTTGATGTAAATCTGTTTAATCTAATATAAGCAAAGCATAGCTATCCTACTTGCTTTGTTTCTGATTGCATCAGTATCTTCTTCCACCCCTTTGTTTTCAGTCTATACATAAATATCTTTACTAGTAAGGTGAGTTTTTTGTAAGCATCATATGTTTGGATTTTGTTTTTGGATCCATTCTGCCGATCTATTTCTTTTAAGGGGATCATTTAGTCCATTTACGTTCAGGGTTAATATAGATATGTGAGGATTTTTTTCCTGTCATATTATTGTTTTCTAGTTGTTTCATAAATAATTTGTTTCTTTTTCTCTTTTAGTCTTTGTGATTTGATGAAAGTCTGCCACATTGCCATTCAATTTCTTTCTCTGTTTCCTCATTATGGTTGCTTTTCAAACCTTGTGAATTTTAGATTTTCATTACAGAGGATTATTGACCACTTATTTTCATATGTAAAGCCCTTTGAACTTTTTCTGTAGGGCTGGTCTTGTAATGAATTCTCTTAGCATTTGTGGGTCTGGAGAAGATTTTTATTTCTCCCTCATTTATGAGGCTTATTCTGGCAGGATATAAAATTCTTGATTGGCAGATCTTTTTCTTTCCAACTTTAAAAATGCCATCCAGTTCTTTTCTGGCCTGCAAGGTTTCTCTGAGAAGTCTGGTGTTAGTCTGATGGGGTTTCCTTTATAGCTGTCTAGACACTTTGCTCTTGCCATTTTTAAAATTTTCTTTTCATTTTGACTTTAGATGTTCTAATTACGAATGTGCTGTGCTGAAGCCTTTTTTGCAATGTATTTGCCTGGGGTTTACTAGGCCTCCTGTATCTGGATGTTTAACTCTCTTGCTAGACCTGGGAAGTTTTTATCAAGTATTTCCTTGAATAGGTTTTCTAAACTTTTTGAGCTCTCTTCCCCCTTGAGAATACCAATAGTTCATAAGTTCAGTTGTTTTATGTAATCCCAGATATCTCAAGAGCTTTTATTTTGTGTGTGTGTGTGAGACATAATCTCACTATGTGTGCTGTGGCCACACAGCTCACAGCAACCTCAAACTCTTGGGCTCAAGTGATTCTCTTGCCTCAGCCTCCCAAGTAGCGGGGACTACAGGTGCCCACCCCAATGCCCAGATATCTGGGTTCAAACCTGCCAACCCCAGTGTATGTGGCCAGTGCCCTAATTACTGAACTATGTAAGAGCTGAGCATTTTATTCTTTTTTATATTCATTTTTTTCTTATTTTTGTCTGACTGGGTTATTTCAAAAAATCTGTCTTTACAGTCTGAGATTCTTTCTTCTGCTTGGTCAAAGCTTTCAAATGTATTTTGTATTTCCTTCAATGAATTCTTCAGCTCCATAATTTCTATTCTTTTTTTGTAAGATATCTGCCTGTTTGGTGAATTTATCATTCATGTCCTAAATTGATTTTCTGATTTCTTTGTATTGGCTTTGAGATTTCTCTTGCATCTCATTAAACACTTTTAAAATCAGTATTTGTAATTATTTATCTGGCATTTTGAGAATTTTTTTCTTAGGACCCCTTGTGGACAATTGTTATGATCCTTTAGTGGTATTGTATTCCCTGTTTTTTCTTGTTTTCTGTGTCTTTTTATGACTATCTCTGCATCTGATGTTGAAATCATTTCTTCTAATTTTTTGAAATTTCTTGCATAGAGGAGAATTTTTCCTGAAGGTATATATATAGTTGGTTCAGTAGGACACTTTGGCTTTCACTTTGAGTGCCTACGGGAGTTTGATCTTTAGCAATACACAGTGTCAGTGGTATCTCTGATTTCCTTAGTGGTTTAGGGTATGGCTATTAGTTGAAGCTGTGATGAAGTTTTCCTGGGGTCTTGTATACCAGCTTAGGCAGTCTGCAAGCCCTGGTGGTGGTAGCAGTGGGAATAATAGGCCTGTTTTTAGGCCTCAGAACAGTTTATACTGGCATTGGTATTAGTGGATATTGAAGGCCAATGGATAGATGGCTTTGTCAGAAGCTAGTAATGGGAACAGTGTACTCAGTGTAGGGAAAGGTTCTCAGGCCTCTGGGCAGCTCTTGTTATATGGGTGGCAGCAGTAGGGGTAGTGCAGTATGGGCAGGAACCTATAGAAAATGTGGTCCACTTATGTTTCAGTCTCATTGCAGCTTGTTGCAGGGTGGTGGGTATTGTCCTAGATATGCATCAGAAAACCTGGTTTCCCTGTACCTCCTTGCCTGAGTAGCAGATGCGATGTTTTCCAACAAATTATGTTATTAAAAATAATTTGAGGTGAGCTCTCACCTAATGTCCACAATGTAAATGTAAGCACACCTCTTGGGTGAAGGGCTCAACTACAACTTGAACTTTGCCTTAGAAATGCAAACAATGTAACCTAGTCATTTGTACCCTCATATTAATCTGACATTTTTTAAAAAGTAAAAAAAATAATAATTTTACATCTTTTTTTTTTAATTTGTTAGTATGGCAACAGGAAACTTTAAATTAAAATGAAACTTTAAGTTCAAACAACAAATAACCCCAGAATCTGTATCTCACAACTATGTGGACCAGAAATTTAGGCAAGACTGAGTAGGAAATTTTTCTGCATGAGGTTGTGTGGACTGAGGTTACCAAGCTTGTCTGGAGGACCCAGAACAGCTCTATGCCTTTGTCTGGCCTCCCCTCCTCTCCACGTGATCTCAGACATCTCCAGGCACTCTTTCTAGCAAGAAAGTCAGACTTCTATAGATTCTAAGAGCCAGTGTTTCAAAAGACAGGAAATGGAGGCCACCATTTTCCTATGTCCTACACTTGGAAATTGGGACACTGCCATTTTCCTTGTGTTCTATTAGATGCAGCAATCAAAAGTTCTACCCATGGTGAAAGATAGAGGACATAGATTAGATTATAGCCTGCATCAGAATCTCCTGGAGTGTTTCTCATATCATAGAGTCCCACACCTAGAATTTTTGCATCAGTGTCTCTGAGGTGGATCTCCAGAATCTGCTATTCTATCAAGGTCTCAGGTGCTTCTACTGCTGGTCCTGGAACCATACTAGAACTAATAGAATCTACTTCAACATAGCTAACAATCAACAATTCCTACCCACTCCCCAACTGATCCCTTTGCAATCTTTTTCCTGAACCACCCAGTATATCTCTTTGTGCTAAAATATATTCATACCCCTACTCTTCAGGCATAGAAGTAAAGCATCTAATGCAATACCAGATGTAGTTCCTATTGTCTCAAAGAACAGGCAGGGGCATGTGTGCTATTATCAGCAACTGGAGCAGGCAGAGACTCATAAGAGGGTTGTAAATGTTAGACACAGTACCTCATGTGACAGCTTTCTACCAGTGTAAATAACTTATAACTGAGTTAGTTATGTATTGTTCTGTAACTCATTATCCCATACAGAGTGGTAAAACAAGCATTTATTATTTCACAGTTTTAGGCCAGGAATCCAGGAGCAGCTTCACCAAGTGGTTTGAGCTTTTGGCCTCTCATGAGGCAGCATTCAAGGTGCCAGCCTGGGCTACAAACACCTCAAGGCTTAAATGGGAGAAGATCTGCTTCGGAGCTGATTCCTTACCTATTAATAGGACTTAGAAGATCCACTTCTAAGCTCATTCACATGGCTATTGGAAAGTCTCAATTCTTTGCCACATGGACTTCTGTATGGGGCTGCCTGATGACATGGCTCCTCAAGTGTGAAGCAATCTAAGAGAGAGCAAGAAAGAGAGAAAGAGTGCACAATATGGAAGCCATAGCCTTTTCATAACATAACATCGAAAATGTGAAGAAGATCACATAGGAACATTACAAAGGCAATGTTAGGAGGTAGAGATCACTGGAAACCCTGTTAGAGGTCTCCTACCATATTAAACATGGGGCCTAAAGCATTTGTAAGTTGAGTTAAAACTAAGTCCTGACTGGTAGCTAATACTAGTCAATTTTGAGAAGATTATGACTTAAGACAGTCTTTTCCTCTGAAAATGGATTAAATATAGTTTAATTACATTTCTATTTATTGTTTTGTGGTTTCAGAATTATAAAATGGTTCTACTACAGTACTTTGATGTATAATTAATAATTTATGCTACTAATAATGACAAATTCTTACAGGTAAAAATAGCATTCATTTGGTTATTGATTTAATAATGAATTCAATAATGGTACAAAATATAAGATCAACATTGATCAATAGCATTTCAAGCCTCTAAAATGTATTTGTGTATGGATTAACATTTTGTGGAATTTTGAACCTGTATTAAAATTTTTTTGTACAAAGATGTCACTGAATTAGGAAAGAAAAGTAATATTCTGAGTCCCACATGTTTGGCATTCTTTTAGTATTTAATACATGTTGTTACCTTGTTTCAGTCTCATTGGTACTCTATAATATAGGAAGTTGGGGCTCAGATTATAAAGACCTCACCCAAGCTTCCATAGTTGGTAAATACAGTTTGAACCCAGATTTCCAGATAACTCTAAAACTCCTTTGCCTACACTATGCAGTTTTGTTAACCACCAAGGGCATTGTTTGGCTCCACCACATACAGTCTCAAAGGTAGCATTATTATAAGCAAAGTGTAACCACATGTTAATTTCTACATCATATAAAAGGAATCCAAGTGGGTTAGTGGTCTTGATTACTTTTGTTGAGGTTAGCTGATACCAGTGTTAGTTTTAATTATATAACACTACTTGGTCATGTGGGGTCCCTTGAAAACCTTTATGAATAGTCAACAGTCACAAAGGTTTGGGCCCTAAGATTAACTGTTGGCACATCTAGACTATAGTCAGCAGCTTCCCCCGCCCCCTTTCCAATTTCTTTCCTTGCTTAATGGATCTGTGTTTGGAAAGGTAGCTCTCAAAAGTAATCTGAACTTCCTGAATACCTGGGATGTCTTAATCAGGATCAAACCAAATCAATGCCCAGGCACTCCTGAAAGAGTTTCCTATAACTCTTCTAACTATCTATCTGAGCTAATGCTTTCCTCTAAATACCAAAGCCAGCAGCTATAACTTTTATGGCAATAATAATATGGCATAAGTTAAATAAAGTCTGCACTAGAGCACAGTTTGTCCATAGAGTTTCTGACTTCAGGTCTTCTAGATCTTGAATGGGTAGTTTGGCGATGGAGAGAAAGAACATTCTAGGATCAGAATGTAGTGAGAGCGAATATCTGGCGACTACAAGGAAAACCAATAATTCTGCTTAGCTAAAGTAGATTCTGCATGAAAAAAAGGTAGGTGTTGAATCTGGACGGGATAATATAGTCAACTTATATAGGGCTAATAAGAGATTGAACATATTCTGTGATAATTGTAGGACTGGTAATAGTCCTTTGAGGAGAGTGGAACAATTAATCCTCAACTTTTTGTTATAAACTAGGTTTGATGATGGTTAAGAAAAAAGATTTTGAAAATTTTCAAAATCACAATACCAATTCAATCGAAACTTACTTTGTTATGATGGTAGTAAAACTGATTACAAAGTCAATGCTTAATGGATAACTCCACTTATGAAACACAGCATATCCAGGCAACAGCTGGTAGTTAAAGCAACACAAATTTCATTATAAAGAACTAACTCAGAATTGTTTTCCTCCGAATAATTTTGAATAAAGTGTACCCGGAATGCATGGTGGGGTATAAAACAGACAACTATTACTAAAAGGAAGAAGAAACTCTTCATCTGGGCTCTATACTCTTGATGGGCCCACACATCAGGCCAGAGAGCCTTTATCAGTTGAAGGATGACAGTCATCTGTATCACAAACAGGGTCACCACCGTAGTCATTATAATGAAAATAATAGAGTAGTTCATAATAATGAATTCTCTGTGGTTGAGGTCTTTGTAGAACTCAAAGCATCGTTGTTGTCTGGAGTAACTAGGATCTATGCCGTACTTTAAAAAAAAAATTGGCAAAAAAATGAGGCTACCAACCATCCAAATAACAATGCTTAAAACCACTGCATGGTACTTTTGTAACTGTTGCGTTTGGAGTTTCTTAAAATAGATGAGTAATCGGAGTATGACAATGGCCACATAGAAAACAAAGGTAAAGTACATATGACTGTATATGATGCTGCTGACCACTCTGCACGTAAAGGATCCAAGCTCCCAGATGACTAAGATGTAATAGCTGAGGCGGAATGGAAGGCTGAGCAGGAGGATGGAATGCAGCACCATGATGTTGCAGACCATCGTGGCGATCACAGATTGGCTTCTCCTTCTGAACATCAAGCGTGACATCATAACTATTCCTGTAGTGCCTCCCAGCAAAACCACACTGTACAGTGTTATGAGAATCAGTCTACACTTCAGGTCACAGTGGTCTCGGTCTGTGTCTGATGTGTTGGACATAGTGGTTGTATTGCTGTCCTCCATGTTTTGCCACGCAGAGCTTAAATGAATGTAAACTCCTACATCAAAAGTTTTACAAAATTATGATGAATGTATTGAAACTATACAGCAATTGTGCATTAATAATAGTGAATGTGGCAATCTCAGACAATTATTTACAAACCTGAACCTATCTGCAAAAAAAAATTACATATTTTTATATATTATATTATAAAATATATTTATATATTATGTATTAATATTCATATATTATATAAAATATATATTATATACATGTGTGTGTATATATAGCCAGAGATTCTATCCAATCATCCAACCATATTAAGGAGACAGAAGTAAAAGAAATAAATTAATAAAAATAAGTTTGTTTGAATATAAAATTCTGAGCTTGGCACTTATGTACAAACAGCTATGTTTATGCACCTATTTCAGAGCCTGGACTAGTATGAGACATATTAGCTTCAGGTGTAAAATTTAAGGAAAGGTAAAAAAAAAAAACCCTAAACCTCAGAAATCAAAACAGATAATATTTTCAAGCAATATTTTTTCAAATCCAAAGAAATTCAAATTAGTTCATAATAAAATTTTAAATGCAGTCAGAACCAGTCTACACCCAGTCCATGTTTAGGTCAGAGATATGAAGGTCATCCTTCCTGCTGTCAGGCAATCCAGTTTGGGATAATATAGAGAAAAATCATAGAAATCATGTGTAATCATCGTAAGGAGATATATCAATGTATCAGACAACATCTTAGAATATTTTCTGTGGGAAACTTTTGAGCAAAAATAAAATATAATATGCATATTGCCTGCACCCCTTTCTCCTAAACTTGAAACATTCCCTGAAATTTTATGTTACATTTTGGAGAAATGCTGGAGTATGAAGGTGGGTTCTATTTAGTTTTGATTTAAACTTTCCAGGTGTAGGAGTTTAAGGGGGCAGTGATCATGTAGCAGGAAGACAGAGCTTGGTAATCTGCCACTCTGCAAATTAAGTGCCAACTCTGCCATTCAGTTACGGTCAGCCAGGGCATGAGTCGCTTGGCTTCACGGAGCTTTAGCTATGAAATGGGAAAGGTTGCACTGCCTCTATTAAAAGGTTATTCAAAAGTTAAATGAGTTGGCTTGGCGCCTGAGGCTCAAGTGGCTAAGGCGCCAGCCACATACATACACCTAAGGTGGTGGGTTTGAATCCAGCCTGGCCTGCCAAAACAACAATGACGGCTGAAACCAAAAAATAGCCGTGCATTGTGGCAGGCACCTGTGGTCCCAGCTACTTGGGAGGCTGAGGCAGGAGACTTGCTTGAGCCCCGGAGTTGGAGGTTGCTGTGAGCTGTGATGCCACGGCACTCTACCCAGGGGGATAGCTTGAGGCTCTGTCTCAAAAAAAAAAAAAAAAAAGTTAAATGAGTTAGTGTGCTTGAGACACCTTTAAATCTGAAAAAAAAAACAAAAAAAACACCTGTGTTATGATTCTTAAGGTAAAACAAGAAGACACTATCCCTTCCTCCTTCCTCTGAGAAGGGGAAGATATATAATTAAATAGTTATGTTCCGTAAAGTTGTCATTGAATCAGGAACTATTTAATGAGTATCTCACTAGTTTCAAAAAACCAACAATAATTTTTCAGGCTTTGTTCTGACAACGTGAGACCCAGGCATCAAGAGCTCAGACTTTTCTCTCTTGAAGGGTCTGTGTCATTTTCTTCATGTATCTCCTTCCCACTTGGCCAGAGAAGAGTTTGATCATTTTATCTGAAGGAGTAGTTATTCCACAGTGAGTCGAAATATATTAGAGTTTCTCTTCTGCTACTATAGAAAATATATATTCATAGAATAACTTTTTTTTTTGTTTGTGAAAAATTATGTTGGATTTGGCCATAAGATTTTATTACAAATTAAAAATCTAATTACAACTTACATAATAATGAAGTCCTACATGTAAAATATACAATGCTTATAAGCTTTTTATATGAAACAGAATAAGTTTATGTGACTTAATGAACAACTAATATAATACTGATTTAGTTTTAAAATGTTGGTTGTCCTCAAGTTTAAGCAGACAAGAGTTAGTTTGAAATTATTTTAAAATAATGAAAACCTAAATTATTATCAGTTCCACAGTTTACATGAACACATCTCCCAAGGTAATGTGATTTTGAAAATAGACAGGTAACACCACCACCACAGATACTTATCTCTAAGGTTATCTTTTCAAATAGAAAAACGAAAATGACAATATATACTTTGCAAGATTTTTGTGAGGAGTAAATTAGTTTGCACGTATAAAGGACATAACATTATAAAGGATGTAACAGAATACAGGTCATTAAAGTGTTATTGTTGTTTTTGTCTGCAATGATACACAGAAAGATATTTCCAAATCATAAAATTTCATTAATATTACACAAGATTCCACTTTGTTTTAGTTCCTCTCAGAATCATCCTATAAATATTTAAATTCATAGGGATAAATTCACAGGGAAGTTATAAGATCACTTTTCCTGTCTCTTAAGATTTTACTACTCTTATAATCACATGACCACTCCCAACATTATCCATCAAAAGCCTATAATTTCTAGGCGTTTCTTTGCTCATTAAAACGAAGTACTGAAATTTCTGGATTCGTTTTCTACCTGGAAACAAATGGCAACCCAAATTACTTACTCTTTGTTTCGTATGATTTGCTTCTGGTAGAAGGCACCATGGTCATTAGCTGATCTACATGGAGGCAGGCACTAAGAGCAGTTCACCAGAACCAAGAGCCTCACTAACCACAACAGTTGTGCAAAACGATGAGACGATTGAGGAAACAGCTCAAGCTTCAGACCTGAGGTTCACAAAGTTACCCCGTCAAGATGGAGGGCGCAGATAAATCATGTGAGCTGCAGACGGATGTTTATCCACAGCTGGTGGCAAAACACATTCAGAATTATCTCTGTACGTAAAGGCTTTCATTTTCCCTATCGATAACTTTTATTTGCAGCCCTTTTTCTTATTACAAATGAAAAACTTCAATGGGTTTTCCCAGTGCTGTTTCCCATCGTTTGCTTTTCTGTAGTGTTGAAAGTGTTTTACATTCAGAATGAGAACGACCTGGGGAAGGGCTTTCTGGGAGACTTTCATGTTCTCAGCAGTAAGCTCAAAATATTTATAACTCTACCTTTCAATTTCTAAAGGCTCCTTTCCTTGTCAACTGCCATTTAGACATATGATTTCTTTTGAAATTCAATCCTCTGAGAGGTAACTTCCCTAAGAAGCCTTGTTTGTATAAAAAAAATCTTCCTTTTTCTTACACCAACCTTCTCCCTTTTTGTCCTAAGTTCACAGTCATCGGTAACTGTGCTAAGATGTCAAAGCATAAGTTTAAGGAATTATTGAGTTTAGTCAACGTAAAGATACAAGGGACCCACAGTTACAGGCAGACTGAGCCCTAACTCATGTAACTGTCTGTACAGCCACAGGAATTCAAATGGACCGAAACTCTATCGCCTGTAATATAAGTTCATTATGGCCTACATTTAGGTAACAACTGATAAAGTTCTCATTTGCTATGGAAATGAGTTTCATCCCCACCTGTGCCATCTGCTACAGAATCATCCAGCAGTGCTTGTGGCCACATAGACATAAAACAACAGGATCCAAATGGAATGGAACCATATGCTTCATTATTTCAAGAAAAGCTCTCCCTAAAAGATAAGCTTCCCATTCTTATCATCACAATCAAATTTGTACCAACTCAACTCAGTGAGAAAAAAATTTCACCTGGAACCATTTTTTCAGCCCATTTTAAATAACTCTTTTTAAATCAAATTAATTCGAAAATACGAAATCTGGGGTATAGGCCTTCATTTGGACGTATTATCTGACAGTCCTTATTTTTTCAGATAAAATGTGCTCCTAGAATCTGCAGGAGAAAGTGTGTTCCCATAGAAACCATGCTATATTTAGGAATTGCTTGTCTAACAAAGGACAAACTGGGAAATAAGTTAGATGTGACCAACAGTAGAACATAAACACAAAACTCAGCTATAATTCTGAAGTAAGACCAGCACCCAATTGAATTGTTTACACTGACTACCTAAGGATTTCAAAATACTAAAATATGCATAATGTGGTATTTGGAGCACAATGATATGATGCATGCATCCCAGATTCTTTCCCACTATCATCAGAATTGAGCTCTTTTTCCTTGGGAATACCAAGATTTTCAAGAAAACTAATGAAATTTTAGTATGAGAGCTTTGAATCAATTTACTCTGGGGGAGTACAATTCTCCATTTAAAAGTCAAAGTTACCAAATTCAGAGTTTAGGAAATTACCACAAGGTCACAGGGCTACCTAAGGAGCAGATGAGGACGCAAACCAGGGTCTCTGGTTCAAGTCCATGTTTCTACTGCCGCAGGAGGCCCACACTGAGAGGAATTTGAAAGTCTCTGGTAGACACCTTAACAAACTACAATTTAGGCTCGGCGCCTGTGGCTCAATCGGCTAAGGTGCCAGCCACTTACACCTAAGGTGGCAGGTTCGAATCTCCAGCCCGGACCCGCCAAACAACAATGATGGCTGCAACCAAAAAATGGCCGGGCATTGTGGCGGGCGCCTGTGGTCCCAGCTACTTGGGAGGCAGAGGCAGGAGACTCGCTTGAGCCCAGGAGTTGGAGGTTGCTATGAGCTGTGATACCATGGCACTCTACCCAGGGGGATAGCTTGAGGCTCC